>CABFWB010000180.1:134747-165861 GCA_902151455.1 Timema bartmani
GGGGGGGGGGGGGGGTTCCAGATAGTTTTAACAAAACATGTTTGCGAAAGTGAACCAAATCTTAGGTCATTAACAACTAAGCCCTAGTCAATATTGATACAATTTTTCTAAAGCTCATTATTATCTATGTAAAAGTCTAAGCATGCTCGATTTTTGATAAATATTTATGAAAATTGATACTTTACCCTTAATAAATATATTTTTAGATGGATTCAAAGGTCTCGATCTGATTCAATCGATTTCAAAAAGATCTAATGAAAAAAATTGTTTTTACTATAAATAATATTTCAAAACCAAGGTTTAAAATGCTGGGTCACAAGTTAGTAGGCTTACATCATTATTTAATAGATCATGACTATAATTGGGCACGAAGAAAGGGTGGTGTTTTGATGCCAGATGACACTGACACCTTTGTCAGCGTGTCCATGTATGTGGGCGAACCACAGATAAAAAACATAATCAAAGGTGACTGCTTTGGTCCCATCTGCTCATCCCGGTTTTCCGTGAATTGAATCCCAGATACGTTCCTGATCATTGGGCTTATTAATAATATTTTTTATACACTGCGTCTTAGTACCTGTTCAGGTTATACACTCATGTACTAATTACGCTAATAGTTTTAGGGATGAAGTTTATATTTAGAGAAAGTGTACCCGCATTTGCATGGAGCCCGAGTGGAAAACCATTTCAGTAAAAACCTCAGTACACTCGACCGAGATACAAAACCCATCATCGGCAGTCTATTGTGAGAGTGACGGCTTAGACAGTGTGGCCACCAAAGTGGGTAATAATAAATTAAATCACATTGAAGGAGTAGCCCACAGACATACCACATTGTATTAGCCTTTAGATGTGCCAATGCTTATTGTATAATGTTGGCTCTATTTACCATATAAACATTATTTGTAATATAGTGATGGATAAATAATTGACTGTCAGTAGTTGATTAAATTAAGCGAAATTGGAAAATATTCACATTTTATGTATCAATTATAGGTTTTTTTTTTCAAGAAGCACATGCCCTTATTTATTAGAAATATGGTTAAAGCTAACCAATTTCACATGAATCATACTCAATTTGTTACATGAAATGATACAGTAATTCTCAATTTAGACAGGGTCAGCGACTGCACACGCGCTTAGGGATGTGAAAAAAGTATCACTACTTTAGTAAAAGCAATATTGTCCTTTAGATAATAGTATTTTTTTACTCGATACTTTTTTCCCATACTTTTACTGGTATTAGTACTCACACTCCGGTATCAGATCGGTATTGAAAGAAACAACTTTTTTGCTATCTTCACTCGTGCTGGAATTAAATGTTTACTAGGGTGAGCCATCTCATTCATTTCCTGCTTTACAAGCAGTGCTTGGATAAAAATGAAAATACAATAATATTATGATGCAAAAGTTGATAAAAAACTAGCATTTTTTTCAGATTTAAATTTCGATACCAATACCCACTGTTATCGATACTTTTCTTTCAATACCACACCCCTACATGCGCTATTAAGTAGTGATTTGTCTGCTCATGCATGCTCATAATGATGTTTGCTCATTAACGCTCCTGTAGTAGTAGTAGTAGTTTGTCTGCTCGTGCACTCTATTTTAGTAGTGCTATGTGTGTGCATGCACAGGCCACAATAAAAATGTTGGTCACCTGTGACGCAGGGGCTGGTTTGGTCTAGGAGTAGTAGGTTTCTTGTTATAACCACCATCCCATAATTTGAACTTGTTTTTTGTGCTGTTCCAGGTGACAGCGGTAGAAAGCAGTTGTGTATGGGCTCGATGCGGTCAAACGGGTCAGTCATGGAGGCTTTGAGGCAGACCAATCAGCATGGTCAGTAGAACATATGACAATTAGTGGGATTTCAACCAGACATCATCAAATCACAATCCATTACACTCAGACTTGTCAGCTGGGACTCAAACCCAAAATAGTATTGACGGGGAAGCCTATTGGTTATGAGCCAAACTGGGGTCTTGGTTAAGTCCGCTTGGTTATACATGGATCCTTGGATCAATTTCTGGCAGGGTTGTGATCATTGTGATTATTAAGTTGGAAATAAATTACCTGTGTTCAAGTTATTACAGGGTTGCCCTTAGGGTTTATGTAGCCCTGTGCAAAAACTTAAACGGATGCCCCCTGCCCCTCCCCTTTTTACTGGAAAAAACAAAAGTTTAAAATGTACAAAATGGAGGTGGTTTTTCTGAAGATTAAAATAAAGCACTGTATATTTTCTAAAAAAAATTATATACATCTTTTTTGACATTTGTACTGATATGGCGAATATATCCCATATAATTTCATGGGTGCCCACAAATAGAGGGTAGGAGAAGGTTTTTTCCTTCTAAAATCCTAAAATTCAATTGATTTCTATAATGAAGTGAGGTATAAAGAAAATTCAAGAAGAACCAAACTGTTCTCCCAAAAAATCTCTACAATATGCCCACTTTCTTTATATAGATATAATATTTATTTATATTTTTTCACATAGTTTTCAAAATATTTACAATATATTTTTTTTAACTCCCCCCATTTTGAGAGTTCTCACCTATTTTTAAAGAAAGCAATAAGCTCTATCAGAATAAAAAAGAGGTTAAATATATTAATTGGTTTTAGAACTAGACCATTAAATATTGTCTATATATTGATTATGTTCAGTGCGCGCAGCTTTTAAAATTAAAATAGACTTTTTTTATCATCATTCTCTCAACTGATTTGATGCAATCCTCTATTTATTTCTATCCTGTGTCAAGCTCTTCATCTCTACGTACTTAATACATCTCACATCCTCAATTATCTGCTTCACTTACTATCTTGATCTTCCTCTGCAATTTTTACCTTCCACTGTACTCTGAATTAACAAATTAACCAATCCTGTATACCTCAAAATGTGCCCCACCATTCTTTATCTCCTTATTGTAAAATTTCTCAATATACTTCTTTCACTGCCTCACCATTCTATAGCTCCTTTTTGTAAAATTTCTCAATATACTTCTTTCACTGCCTCACTATTCTATAGCTCCTTTTTGTAAAATTTCTCAATATACTTCTTTCACTGCCTCACCATTATATAGCTCCTTTTTGTAAAATCTTTCAATAGATTTCATTCACTACCTGTCATTTAAAGAATCTGATCATTTCACACTTTATCACTCCAATTAAACTTGAGCATCTTTCTATAAAACCACATTTCGAATGCTTCTATTTTGCTTCTTTCTGGCTTTCCCAGCATCCAAGCTTCACATCCATAAAGTTCTGTGCTCTAAACACACAATGTTAAAAAAAATTCTCAGTCCAAGGTCAATATTTGATACTAATAGACTTATTTTCTTTTCAATGGCTAATTTTTACTTAGCAAGTTTTTTAATTCAAAATTATCTATTCTGAAGATTTACATAATAATATCAATGTATTTTTTAAAGTGGGATTAGTTAGTAAACTAGAGTTACTGAGATACTAAACCCAAAAAAGATTTTTTTTATTAAATGTGCACTCTTTTATTTATCCAAACAAGCAATTTGTTTCTTCCTACGATTTTGAACACCAGAAAATTTGTTGTTACTATGTTTTCAACAAAATCTTTTATACTGGTTAAAAGTGTTGATGCTGTGTTGTTCATGATGAAGGGATCACAGATAGGACTGTCCAGACGCTCGTTGTACATATACAGCAGGAGAACATTGAAAGCGCACAAGAGGGAAAAACTGGTATCAAAAGTGCACAAAGCTATGGATCAAGAGCACAACTAGACCTTGTATCAAAAGCGCACAAAGTTATGGATCAAGAGCACAACTAGACCTTGTATCAAAAGTGCACAAAGTTATGGATCAAGAGCGCAACTAGACCTTGTATCAAAAGTGCACAAAGCTATGGATCAAGAGCACAACTAGACCTTGTATCAAAAGCGCACAAAGTTATGGATCAAGAGCGCAACTAGACCTTGTATCAAAAGTGCACAAAGCTATGGATCAAGAGCGCAACTAGACCTTGTATCAAAAGTGCACAAAGCTATGGATCAAGAGCGCAACTAGACCTTGTATCAAAAGTGCACAAAGCTATGGATCAAGAGCGCAACTAGACCTTGTATCAAAAGTGCACAAAGCTATGGATCAAGAGCGCAACTAGACCTTGTATCAAAAGTGCACAAAGCTATGGATCAAGAGCGCAACTAGACCTTGTATCAAAAGTGCACAAAGCTATGGATCAAGAGCGCAACTAGACCTTGTATCAAAAGTGCACAAAGCTATGGATCAAGAGCGCAACTAGACCTTGTATCAAAAGTGCACAAAGCTATGGATCAAGAGCGCAACTAGACCTTGTATCAAAAGTGCACAAAGCTATGGATCAAGAGCGCAACTAGACCTTGTATCAAAAGCGCACAGAGGAAAAAACACTAAATAACGTGGCAACATAGCAAAAATATATTGTAAACAACCCTTTTATTCTTTACAATAATTACAATAAAATAATAAAACTACAGGGTTAAGTTAGGTCGGTTAGAATGAAAACACAAATCAAATTGAAATGTGTCGTTCATGAATGAACCAACAAGTGGTGGTGCCATATGGGGCTCAGAAACTACAAAGGTGTGTGTGCTTCTGATATACTCCAAAGCAGGAACACTAATTTGGCAGGAACACTAATTTGGCACGTTAGATTTCAGTACATAGCTCTTTACAACCTCCTTGATAAACTCCCACATGCTCACTGAGTACAACCTCTTTGCTTCACTCCTACATGTACACTGTATACAACCACCTTGCCACATTCCCGCTATGAACAACACACTCAACCGCATCTATGGTCGCATGGTATAAGGCGTCACTCTCGCAATAGACTAGACTGCCGATGATGGTAAGATCGTCGTTCGATTTCAATCAGGTGTACTGAGGGTGTTTTTCCTAAATGGTTTCTACTTTCTCCACACAAATGTGGGTACACTTCTTCTAAATTCAACCTTCATCATCCTGAACCCATTTAGCGTAATTAGTACACAAGGGTATAACCCGAATGGGTAGTATTACAACGGTGGTAAGAAAAAAACCCTGCTCCAGATGTACAATTATTATACCCTGAATTTACCCTTCATTAATTTCACTATGGCCCTATGTATGTTAATAAGATGTAATGTAATTTATCAAGGTAAGAATGCTATCTGCCAGTTCAAGCTATATCCTCCTTGAGAGCTTGTGATGTTGCTGCAGGAAAGTCCATCAACTCGCCGGGTGGTAACAATGCCGTGCAAGCCCAGCAAGGCCAGGGCATGGCCGCCCTGCTCGTCATGATTGCCGTCCTCTGCTTCATTGTCGGCTACTGCTGTTGGGGTGCTCCTTGCTGCCGCGCCTTCTGTCGGCGGCGCTGCTGTCGCGGGAGTGGCGCCCGGGATATGGAGGTGTCCCCATCTGACATCGGTCTCAGCGTGGACCAGGGTATGGTGGCCACCCCTACCATCATCCTTCTCCCTTATGGCAGAATGCTCGTGGTGGACGGGTCCGTGTTCGCGCAGCTACAGGCCGACACAAGCGGGCTCGACCTCATCGAGCTGGGTGAGAACGTCGTCAGGGCTCACCAACGTCGAGACACCCCGGCGCTTTCCATCAGCACACCCAGCATCCTGGAAGTCGACTCTGACACGACCAGCAAGAATGGGTGCGCCTCGCCTGTTCTGGAAGGGTTTCCCCCGCCCACGTATGACTCGATCTTTGGTGGGGACTGCGAGGAACCCGCAGACCTCCCTCCGTCCTACTCTGAAATCCTGCGGCAGTTGCAGGCCTTGGCTGAGGAGAGCGAGGATGAGACGATGGGGCCCCCTTCACCGATCCCTGGAGGTGAGGAGTACCAACCTGGGGAGATCAGGGAGAGTAGGGTGTAAGTCATATGTCACAAGAGTTGGTAATATTGTGAGTACATTTGGGAGTCATCAAGATAGTTCGTCTAATTACATTATTAGGGAAACCTCCTTCCCCACCCTGGAGGTCTTAAATATCAGCCTGTGTAGATCAGAGCTTGAGTCGTGTGTTGTGAAAGTTGGTAATATTGTGACGGGTTTCGGAAGTCACAAGTTGAGTCAACTGATGATGTTTAGCATACGTGAACCAAGATAGGGTTAGTTGAAAGGACAGTGTAATTCTAAATTTTATAATTTATACTAATCGCACAAATTAAAGATTCAATATAATTCCAGTAATTATTGTGCTACTTTAAAAAGTATACAAGAAATGGATTGAGCGTAGAGGCTCAGATTTCCATCTAACTTTGTGTTGTCAACGCGCCAAGGCACATTGGTCTTTTTGACAATGTTGTGTTTCCAATTTTTGTCATAATACATAATATAGCAGAATACAGGGCTTCATATTAGGGCAGGAAGGATGGGAAGATGTTGTTAAAGTTATCAAGGACACACTAAACTCTGACACTTTACTCTAATAAAAAAATTATGCAATATATACGATGAGACAAGTACAAATGTTTTATTTATGTATAAACTATAATTGACATAAGTGTGTAAATTTCAAAAAAGGATGTGATTTTTCAAGACAAAATTGATGAAATTTGTTTTTGCCATAGTAGTTTTCAAGATAAATACTTTTTTTTAATACAGCTTATAGTGTAATTAATATTATCTTTGTTATTAAGCCAAATACCATTATTGCTCCAAGCTGAAACTGTGTGAACATTGTATTGATTGCATAAAATATTTTTAGATCTTGGACGATAGTCTAAAAGCAAAGATTTAAGACCAAATTTGCCTGCATCAAAACATTGTTTGAATATTCATCTTCTTATTTATGAGGCATGATAATATGTAAGTGTATTAAAGGAAAATAATTTACATATAAAAATGATATTAAAATATTAGTTTTTCAATGCCGCCTTTTCGCATAGGAAAGTATTTAATGATGTAGTTTTTAGCAACCTTTTGAAAAGATAAAATGTTTTCTCCGTCCCATGTTATGCCCACATGCATAAATCATTTTTTGATGGGCAAACTACAGTAAAATTCCCCTTGAGCAGTGACATCCATGTATAGAAAGTGTTGGTTCATACGTTTTGTAACTATTGCTTGGCACATTTTACAGGCGATAAACTGGATTTTTTTCTTAGCTTCTTTGACAATTTTAAATAAGTAATTTGTTTTGTTTCATCCATGTATTATATTTAGCCAAACAAATCGATGGCAACTGTTGAATTTTTAATTTAATTTTAGCACCGCGTCTTACTACCCGTTCAGGTTATACGCTTAAATATTAATTACACTAATGGATTAGGAATTGGGAAGGTTGAATTTAGAGGAAGTGAACCCGCATTTGCGTGGAGGGAGAGTGGAAAACCATTTAGGAAAAACCACCCCCAATTCACCCGACCGAGATTCGAACCTCGATCTCCCCATCCTCGGTGGTCTGACTCAAAACGACTGGCGCGTTAGCCAACTACGCCACCGAGGCAGGTGGCAACTGTTGAAGATGGGATAAAAGGAAGCCAACAAATATTATGTGACTTAAGGTTTTCCATTTAATTATAACCAAACAGGAGACATAAGTTAGTGTAGAAGGAAAGTAAAATATAATTTCTTTATTTTCAATACAAAATAAAAACCTTAATGATTGAGGGTCATACTACGAGTTTATCAATAATGGCATCTGTAGTGTTAGAACGTAATTTTTTTTTGTCAATACCATATAAATGGAGGCAATATTCCGTGCCAAACCCCTGGATTGCATGGTCCCAGGTATAACACCTGGCCCGACAATTCACCTCAGCCTGGCAATGTGCTTTTGCGTTGTCCAGATGTAGGGATCACCAAAGAAAGACACAATTAATACTTTAGTGCGTTCAGGCCCATTTATATTGCCATGTTGTACACACACCAATTTGCCTTCCTTCCCACATGGCCACCAACAGGTCATCTACTTAAACTTCTGGCCCGAGGCTAGAACCTCTGATCGGCACGACTCTCATTACGTTAAGGGACTGGGCTCGGACAGCCGACCCTCCAAGCCACGCCATGCTACACTACACTAGCGGGTTCTGAAAGTGACGTCACAAAAGCCCAAACCAAAAGTAATTCAGTACAAACGGTACAATTCTCAATAATAATGAGTTTATTTGGCAGATAAAATAAAATGTAATCCTTTAATTGTCTTGATTTTTGATTCATTTATGTTCACAGTTTCATATTTGATAAAAGATGCAAAGGTAGAAAGCTTATCAAGTATAGTTAAGAGTACATATATTTACAAATAAATATTTAGTATAACATATGCAGATTTGATGCCTCTTCCAATATTTTAAAACTATATATCTAGAATTGCCTTAGGTTAAGGTGAGTCTGAGCTAAAAAGAGAAGGCGAATATTATAAATTAAAAAAATTACTATCTAAGTAAAATTTTTATTTCATAATATAGTTACTACTAAGCAGTATCTGAATATTGTAAAGAATTAACTGATAAGCTATAAAAAGTGTAAATTGTCAAATGTCTAGATTGAAGCCGTTAATACTACAACTAAAGATTCAACAACAACCCATTTGTTGAATGATCAATTATACCAATAACAGCACAAAAAATGTTGACAAGGAATGTTTAAACAATTACAATAAAATTACAATAAAAAGGTGATTGATATAAAGTTAACTAATTGACTAGATACTTAATTTGTGAAACTTCCACATATAAAAACTGCTGACAATATAAATACAACATGAAACATATTAAAATTAAAATTGAGATATAACCAACAACAAAGTTCCACAAAATTATAATAAGTGTTTGGAATAATATTAATAACTTGATATCCGAGTCAAATGGTTTAAAAAATGCATGTGTTAACAATCGAAAAGATTAATTAAAGAATTGCTGTAATAACAGATTTGTGTCCAGGTTATTCTTAGTCAGTTATGATATGTTGAATACATATATAAGTTATTGGTTGCTATAAAAGAAGTGTAATACACGAAAAATGTTAATTGAAAAACTTGAATTAACATGACGTTCCTTATCTGATGTTTTGATTCCTCTCATTATGAAGTTTGTTGCAACTCTTGGCTGGGTGACGACATGTTTCGGTGAATTACGCCATCATCAGGTCTGAGACAAACCAATGCGAGAATATTAAGTATTCAGTTATGATAAAGCTACATGGTTGAGTCTTTGAATGTTTTGGATGTAACTTTATTATAACTGAATACTTAATATTCTCGCATTGGTTTGTCTCAGACCTGATGATGGCGTAATTCACCGAAACATGTCGTCACCCAGCCAAGAGTTGCAACAAACTTCATAATGAGAGGAATCAAAACATCAGATAAGGAACGTCATGTTAATTCAAGTTTTTCAATTAACATTTTTCGTGTATTACACTTCTTTTATAGCAACCAATAACTTATATATGTATTCAACATATCATAACTGACTAAGAATAACCTGGACACAAATCTGTTATTACAGCAATTCTTTAATTAATCTTTTCGATTGTTAACACATGCATTTTTTAAACCATTTGACTCGGATATCAAGTTATTAATATTATTCCAAACACTTATTATAATTTTGTGGAACTATGTTGTTGGTTATATCTCAATTTTAATTTTAATATGTTTCATGTTGTATTTATATTGTCAGCAGTTTTTATATGTGGAAGTTTCACAAATTAAGTATCTAGTCAATTAGTTAACTTTATATCAATCACCTTTTTATTGTAATTTTATTGTAATTGTTTAAACATTCCTTGTCAACATTTTTTGTGCTGTTATTGGTATAATTGATCATTCAACAAATGGGTTGTTGTTGAATCTTTAGTTGTAGTATTAACGGCTTCAATCTAGACATTTGACAATTTACACTTTTTATAGCTTATCAGTTAATTCTTTACAATATTCTGCTACTGCTTAATAGTATCCCGCACAGCTCAACAGTTTTACATATTTATGGAAATCAATGTTTGTTCTTTAACAATCTCTAAGGTGATCTCTTAGGAATTTTATTATGTCTGTTTTAATTAATCTAATTTCTTGATTTAACAATTTCTCTTTGAATAAATTAATTCCTTGTTATATTTATAATTATATTGTTTAACTGACTAAAGAAGTGTACAAAATAAATTTAATTGCTGTTCTACCAAAGTACGTTCCTTATATTATAAATTAATTTGTTAGTTCGATCAGAATAATAAAGAATCAATTAAATACCAAATAGCCTAATGTCTAAACCAAATAGTTAAAAAAAACTTTATAGAGAACTTAAGGTACCCATTTATGTCTCATTTTAAGTAAATATATACTCATATATTATGAGGTTTTGAACAATAAACACTAAGAACTAACATTTATAGAACCATAACTATTATAAATATTGAAAATTGATTTTTTGCCCAAATTTTACCTAACATTTTAGTGATAGAATTGCCTGTTCTATCCAAATGTTAGTAAAAGGGGGATTACCTACCTCTTCTGCAACACAATTATTATGTCCCTGTTTGCCAGCAACCAATTACAATGTGGTATACGTCTTTCTTTGGGTGTCACTGCCTCTTAATAACGATAATAACATTCAGCTCTGACAAGTAAAATCATCTGTGCCTGCTTACTGAATTGAGTAAGCTACAAAATCTTAAATTAACTTTAAAAAAACAAAAGTAGAAAATAATCTTTAGAAAAGATTTTTCTTGTGCTTCACTAATATTTTCTTAAAAATAATAGCTTTACAAATACATCATTAGAAAGGTGTTGCTCAAAGTTTGAACACAATAATATATAGATATAAAAAATAAGTGCATTTGCATTTTTTTTCAACTAAACAAATTCCTATATTAGGTGTCATTCTAATATACTATAGTAAAATTAGTCCATTTTATAATTTTGATGTTGTGACAATACAATGCAGTAGTTTGAAATACAATAAATGTAAATAATTCTTGGGGTATTTTTGAATAGCACAGAATGTATGAGCGTGAAAGGAAAACATTTCATAAAACAATTGTAAAAGAGTACTTTGAAGTAAAGAAAATGTGAAAAAAATTATTGCACAACGAATTTGGTTCCATCCAACTACATTTGAAGAAGTATTTTTTTTTTATTATCTTTCAATGTGTTTATTAGACCAAATTAGGTATTTTTATTTGCTAGAAGGAAACAAATTTGAAAAATTTCATGTAATACAAAAATTATTCTTAACCTTTAGCAATGGATATCAGGGAAATAACTAACGAATGTTATGCACCATGCACACAAATCTTTTTTCATACTTAATCAACTACAAGTAGCCTATTAACATGGTGACAACAGAGTAGTCACATGCACAAAAGTGATAAAATTATCTCATAATTCACAGTGAAAAGTTAGATATTTTAGCTTTTAAAACACTAACGATGAAGCATTTTTACTTTGCGAAAAAGTATATAATCGTTTTAAAAATATGACTTTTTTGTTGTTATTAAAATTGTTATATTCCCAAAACATAAGTAAAAGAATTACCGTGTAAAATGTCAATCTCAGTGGTCTTGGAGTAAATGCTCGCCTCATTACCCGATGTTAGTAGGCTCAAACTAAGCCCGGGTCAATGGATGTTTCTTGAGAGATAAACATTCATAGCATGACTTACTTTGAAGGGGAAGTAAAGACAGATTGTGACGTGTAAAATAAGCCGGGAAGATATGTAAAAATACCTTTACAGCAAAATTGGTAGGGCCTTTTTCTCTCACTCATATAAATTCTCGTATGCTGAAATAATTAGTTGGTCCAGAAAGTATAGGTTAAATACCCCAAGTAAATACCATGTACAGTAAAGTCTCAGAAACTCAATATTCTGTGTAACTCGACACGCTCACGGGCACACAGTCATCACAATCCAAGGTCATTCAACTGTATAACCTCTCAGTTTGTTTGTGTAACTCGAGTGGAACAGTTGTGCTGTGAGTGTTTTTACAAGTGTTGTGTTTGTTAGTTTTACAATTCAGTAACTATTATTTGAATCAATACAATAATATATGTACAGTACTGTACTGCATTTCTGTATATTACACATATGTATGTATACCATTATATTAACACATAATATATTGTACTGTACATATATTACTGTTACTGTACCATACAATGCTACAGTACAGTACAACTCTACCTATAATATTCAATACTGTACTGTGATTCATCCTTGTTTAGTAAACATGCATTTTATGCTAGTTCATTTGTAAAACTCGACACAATCTCGGTCCACATTAGGTCGAGTTTCCGAGTCTCTACTGTGTATGAATATCATAGTTTCCAGACAGCTAGGCTAGCTAGTGTGTGGGGTTTGCCAGCATATGTTCAGTATTACAAGCTCCAGTAATGATTTAAGTACAAAAAAAGGTTGTGTGTTATGCCGGGATCACGATCAACTTAACGTTAACTTAAAGTTAACTTAATGTAACTTAACGTAAAGGACCTCTTCGTGTGTTTAAATGGAGGCGATCACGATGCAGTTAACTTAACATTGACTTGCAGTTAACTTAACGTAAGAGATGTCCTGGGAGGTCTTTTACTTTAAGTGAACGTTACTTGAAGGGTATCACGTGATCTAGCCAGCCAATCATTATGCGAGTGACGTCAAGAGGGCTATTTAGTAACTGATTTGTTGGTATTATGACCTGTTTACTCTTTAGCGTAAGTTCTAGTGATCAGACATTTAAACAAAATAATTAAACTAAAATAGGAAAGCTAAGTTTATCAAAATTGTTTGGTAATAGATATTTATTATATCGATTGAAAACTGTAAACATTCACAGATCATCACTGTAAAACTAGTACAAATCACAGATCATACTCGAAAATGAAGATGTTTGGCTCGAGTTTTTACGTTAAGTTACGTGAATCGTGATCACACATACGTTAATTTAACTTTAAGTGAACGTTACGTTAAGTTGATCGTGATCCTGGCATTAGGTGCATTAAGGAAGTACCCATGAGGAATTTAAAGTGTGTTGTGAAAACTTAGCAAAGAATGTCTAGTAATAGAAATATTAATAAATTGTAAATATGCTTTCTTCAATAGTGTTAAATGGTTGAAAGTAGTGAATCTGCAACTGATGTTTGGAATCTTCATAGCTTTCATTATGGATACAGCATCGCATCTAGAGATTTGTTGATATGATATAGGTAGGGTAGTAAAGAGGATGAATCTAAACCACATCACATTTTCAAAGTCGTTTTATCTTTATTTGATTGTGTCCTCTAGCTCCCCATTAAAAAAAAAATTGACATTATTTTAGGACAAATTTAGTTGATGATTTGACCGTCAGGTACAGTGATGTTAATTTGTAATTTTCCATAGTTCTTTAGCTTGTAGGTTTTTTTAAAAATTGATATTTACATATCAAACTGTATTTTATTTTAAAAATGTGTTTGAATAAAATGGTTAATTTTATCAAAATAAAAGTATACTACGAATAAATAAATAATTTTACTTATTTAAAATGCACAGTAATGTAACTCCAATATAAATATTTTGTTGTATTCTTGGTTAGGGGCTCTCATAAGAAATATGTTCGGTTTAAAGTTTGATGTAACCCACAACTAAGGAAAGGTTGGGAGTTGCTGGTCTAATAGAAGACCATAAAATGAATAGATATCTGAAACCTTAGCTCAGTAAGTAGTGTGTCTGCCTACTGAGCTAAGGGCCCTGGGTTTGATTCCTGGCATGGCCAAAAAAATTATCATTGGTGAAATATGGGTTTAACCTTTTCACATAGATAAATTAACGGCCGGGGACTGGATGTTGTGCCTGTCTAGTCTTGTAGTTAAAAAAAAAAGGGTATAAGGGTAAAAATGGGAACAACCGTTTAATATAGGAATAGCGCCTCAGTATATAGAATAGGCACTGGGGCAGAATGTAAGGATTAATGAAAAAAAAAAAAATTAAAATAATAATGAAGTCTTAAGTTAGATTATAAGGTATATGAAGCTACGACAGACCTAATCATCCGGTAGTGTAAAAATATATGGCTTGAATAAAAAACTGACCCAGGCCACAGGCTGGAAACAGCAATGGATGTAGGGTAAAAAAGGTGAATAGCTAGTATTAAAGACACACATTGGGGAATCTGTACTTCAAATGTATTACTAAGTAAATATTGTATTTTGTAAACTTCATAAATATACCATAATCTATGAGGAAGATTACTGATTCAAGTTATTTTATTTAAGAAAAATAATATTATTTTTGGTGTGAAAGTTATCTAAGATACATGTCTACTTTTGAGTTATCAAATTATTTTAAAATCTAATCAATACTTTTGTATGTTTTACAACAAATTATTGGGAAGCTAGAGGGTATTACTTTTTAATGTTAGGAAAGTTGTTACTTCTGCTTAAATGAAGGTGCCTGACTGCTTTTTTCCCCTACTCATTTGTAATGTATTTATAACATGTTTTTACAAATCTATTTTCTATCCAATTGTAAAATAATATAGAAAATGTACTGTATTTAGCTCCTAGGAATTTATTCTTTCATGTTTTAACTTATTTCAATAAAAATTGGATTAAAACATATTATCTTAATAAATAATTAATTAATTAATTGAAACACATTATGGCACTCCCACTGTCATACAAACTAAGAATGGAGCATGTTTTTAATAATTTGTGCAATAGAGATAGAATGCTCGAATTTTTAAAATATTCCAAAAATATCTATAATCTAACTCTGAAGCCTAGACCGGAAGTCGTAATTTTATAGAATAGGTAGAATTAATTACTGTACATAAAATTATTGTAAAAACAAGTTATTTTTTGTTTGATTTAGTTAAAAAAATAAATGAATGAAATCACAAAAAAAAGTACAAAATCAAATAAAATCCTTAGTTTACTCAAAACTAGGGATGGGCCCCCGAATCCAAGACTTTAATCCTTAAAAAAATATTCAATTTTTAAGTGAAATTTGTTTTATAGTGCTAATATTGCTTATTGATGGTTCAGAATCAAGTATAATTATAGGATTAACTTAACAACCAGACTCCAGATCTGTAATTTAACACTTAACTGAATTTATGAATGTTATAATGAATGAATTATAAGAAAGTTTTTTTTAGCGGTTAGTTACTATTTGTATTTTATATCATTTTACCATAGTTATATTTTTTCTTATGTTCATAATTTTTTCCACGATTTGGATTAAAAATTTGGGATTCAAAAGTAAATTAGAGATTCAGATGCGTAGAATAGTTGATTAGTCCCAACTCTACTAAAAAAAGTGTCCTCTTTGGTATATATTATAAATAATCAGATAAATCAGTGTCTACCATCGGCGGTGATTACGCAAATTAAATGCCTGGCTCATCTAGTCCGATTTGTTGATTACCTATATTTGCATGGAGGAAGAGTGGATTTTATTTTAGAAAAAACCTTAGTACACTCGACCAGGATCAAACTCCGGTCTCCCCGTCTTCAACAGTCTATTCTATGGCGAGAATAAAGCCTTAGACTATGCAGCCACTGAAGCAGGTTACATAACTATTAACTAGTCAACATTTCATCGTGCAACTAGTTCTACCACCACGAAGTCTTCAAAAATATAAGAATTATAAATTTTATTTGATGAAATGTTCAGTCTTCTCACCAACAAAAAAAATATGAATATGAAAAGGATAATTTAAAAAAAAGAAAAGTAAAAATATTTAGATTAAGTGGAATGTTTTACCTTGAATAAACATACAAATATTAAAACTATGTAATTGTAAATGCTTGAGAATTAATTGAAAGTATAGAATCCTATATTACCTTTGTGAGGGTTTGATAGTATTTGTACACACACACATTATTCAAGCTTTCAGCTTCAGAAACAGCTTCATCAGGGTGAATTCAGTGGCTGACTTGCCTCTTAGAGATTAACAAGTTGAGCCCTAACTGGAATAATCAAATTTGCTCCTCAGACTAAATTAACATTTGGCCACAATCATTTCGTAACAAAGCCCACATACATGGAAAAATAGCTAACAAAAAATATTTTTATGTAATGTGACCAAAAACAATTTTTTTGAGTGCGGTCCTTAAGTCCAATGCCATTTGACAACTTTTTCGCGCTGTCCACAGACCATTGGTAGCCTCAATGAACCACAAAAAAGTTGCCCAGATTAAGAGTGCAGGTATGTTTTAGAGAGCAACACAGTCCCACTCAATAGCCACATCCACATGAATGCAAGCTCCTAGAGCCCACGTTGGTCTTGTGGAAAGTTCACTTGCAGTCCAATGTACCGCAATGTGGCATAACGTGTTAATGTTCTTGGTTGGGCCGCATGGTCAAGTGTTTAGTGTTTATTTAATGCTCTTGTTTAACTTAAGTGGCACTACAAAAATAGTATGACGTGGACCAGTTATATATAGGTTGAAACTTTACAGGAGAAGTAAATAAACATAGGCTTCACTGATCGCATGGTCTAAGGCACCACTCATGCAATAGACTATACTACCGATGACAGGGAGATCAGAGTTTGAATCCCGGTCGGCTGTACTGAGGGTAGTTTTTTCCTAAATGGTTTTCTACCCTATATCTCCACACAAATGTGGGTACAATAATAATAATACCTAGCACCATGTCTTACTACCTTTTCAGGTTATACACTTAGGCACTGATTACACTATTGGGTTAGGAATTTGAAAGGTTGAATATAGAGGAAGGGAACTCGCACTTTCGTGGAGAGAGAATGGAAAACCATTTAGGAAACCCCCCCCAGTTCACCTGAGCAAGATTCAAACCTCGATCTGCCAGTCCTCGGCAGTCTAGTTCAACACGAAACAAGCGCGTTAGCTAACTATGCCACTGAGGTGGGTAAATGTGGGTACGCTTCCTCTAAATTCAAACTCATTCATCCCTAACGCATAACTTAATTAGTACTTATGCGTATAACCCGAACAGGTAGTAAGACGCAATGCTAAATATAAAATTTAGATAAATGTAAATAAACCCTTAAGAGTCGACTAAACAGCCTGACTAAGAGCAATGAGCAACAATATATAGTCAGCCACTGTGTTAACCTATGCGTGATGAAATTGTTCGTGACAGTGAAAGCATGAAAAATAATGTGATTATGTAAAGTGTGTTCATATAATATTCTCAACTAGTAGAAACACCTGGCGTTGCACAGGGTAACCATGCAATAAATAGCGTAGTTACCCCAGGCAATACTTTTCTATGTTTCAAACAGACAGAAAAAAAATCTTCATTTTAGTTCCTCTGACCCCAATTCTTAATCAATTTAAAAAAATCTAATCAAAAATTTAAATTCTAGATTCCAGAAACTTGTTGCAATTTGCTGTGAGGAAATGTGTTTCTTATCAGCTTAAGATGAAAGCTTATTTTTTTAAATGAATTCTAGAAATCATATTGAGTGTAAAAATAGATTAATGTACACAATATAATAGTCTATATAAAACAAGAATATTTAATTTCAATTCCAATGAGTGGATTTTATATACCTCTTCTGTATCTTGATGGGGAGCAAAAGATAAATTACTAAGAAATATCACTTGGTGATCATCACAGAGATAACTAATCATAAATGAGTATATTCTATGGTAAAGTTTTTTTACATTATTTTATTAATTTTTACTACTATATTTTATAAATGTATAAACATAGCCCACGAAATGTAGAGACCGCCAGTGTTACTGACTCAACGCCTGACAATTAAATGAAACCAGTAAAAATGGCATAAAAATTTGGTTCTTATGCTGTCCAATTAACTTTTGTGCCTCCTTAAAAATTACTTTTATATATCATTGTATTATATTTGGAAGAAGGTATAGGAAAGTTGGATGGAAACATACAAAAGGAGATGAACACAATATGGCTTTAACAATGAAGAACACAGTTCACACTTTACATTGCTGCCATTGGACAAAGAAGTAAAGGTTGCCTCTTAAATAAAATCGATTGTCACCGCCCAATCCCCTGACCCAGGTTTCATTCTATCAGAACTCATCAGGGAGGAGTGTGAAACACGCAACGCAACTCCCTAAAAGAGGAAACAAAAAAAAACACAGAAGGGAGAAAAAGGAAAATAGTAAAGAATGATAGGAACATGTAAAAGGTATAACACAAAGGAAAAACACAGGAAAAGGACATTTGATGCGAATATATAATGTATCTCTATAAGGAAAACCTCTTTTCGCTTTATGAGGTAATTGTATTATATTTGGAAGAAGGTACAGGAAAGATGGATAGAAACTTATAAAAGGGGATGATCACCTTGGTTGTGTAACACTGATTAAAGTCCAGAATATGGGTTTCGGTATGTAATGCTACAGGCTTATCTTTATTTTTCATTTTTGTGTCATGTTAACATAACTTCACAACTAATGATATGGAAACTGGCCCATCAATATATCATCAAATCCAGACAAGCCCCTAACCTCAACCTAAGGTTGACCTACCAGCACACTTATTATTACATTCAATGTCACAATAATAATAATAATACAGTATATAATACAATTTTTAGTTTTTCTATCTATCTATATATCTATTTATTCAAAGTGCTGCCATCTATACAGTGATATCATAACTGAAAAACAGTCAGCTGTGGACAGTCAACCTTGCAGTTCAACCAAGAGCATCAGTCTACTCTCTTGACCTGATGAAGCTGTCTGTGACAGTGAAAGCTTGTCCTTAAAAATGTGTGTTTTTTTTTTTAGTGTTCTATCTAAACAATTTCTACTCCTCCAGTATCACCAAGGAGTGTGCTGGCTATCCCTCCTAATCTAAACCATCTTATATATCATTTTGATTTTTGACCCATATTGTCTCATTATGAATATATATATAATTTAATTTATGAACATAAATAAAAATAAATGTTTAGTTTTCAAAAGTGTGATGTACATATGTGTGGCTGGTGTTGTACTAGTTGCAAGAGCCTTCCCAACTCTCTCCCCTCTTGTTTCTATGTTTAATTTAAATATCTTTATAAGATAACACAAACATCTTATAGCTTGTTGCATCCTTTATGCAATAATGTGTTGGGACCTATATTGACCCTATAACCTGTGAATAAATTATTAAGATCATTAAGAAATTACCAACTATGCAGATAACACCTTAAACTGGAATACCAATATATATTTATATATCTACTGAAGGCGACCAAATGAAGTGATTAATGAGTAATTACTCTTTTAAAAGATGATCTTGTAGGAACAAAATCTTTCCTTATAAAAAACTTTTAAAAGGAGCTATCTGGATAATGATTGAGGTAAACTTTCTCACTTTTCCTGTACCTTTCCACCAAATACCTCAAAGAGTGAAAATAATATAATAATGGAAATTGATGAACAATTAAAAAAAAGTAAAAATATGGGAAGAATATAATGCATAAAGGTGACATCTTTCTTCTAATCTTCTATAGTAGAAAGAGTCAAACACTAATGTTACCACAAATCGAGAGATATTTCGGCATTGTTGCCTTTATCAAACAAAAAGAGGAAATACACTTTACCTCTTCTCTTTTTGTTTGATAAAGGCAACAATGCTGAAATATTAACCCATTTTGTGTTAAAATTAATGTTTAAATGTGTGTTTGACTATTACTACCATAGAAGATAGAAAGATGTCACTTTATATTGGATTCTAACCACATTTTTTCTTTCCCCTATGTGGTCTTTCTTCATTAAATTTATATTTATTAGTTTTTTGTTTTGTTTTTATCAATTTTCATTATTATAAAATTATTTAGCCATTGGGCTACCTCATTTTTAAACATTGCAAAGAGTGAAATGAGGTTTTTCTTAAAGAAATAGAAGAGGGAAGATTCTAACATTTTTATTTTTAAAGCTATGCAAATCAAATAGAGGTGTGTGAAGCCTTAGACAAATTACAGTTAGTCCCCGTTACAAGCGGTAGCTGCGTTCCGGCAAAGTGACGCGTAAAGTGAAACCGCCTATAACAGGGACTATTTATAGTCTAGCGCGATAGCGGCAAATAATAATAATTTAGCACCGCGTCTTACTACCCATTCGGGTTATACGCTTAAGTACTATTTACACTAATGGGTTAGGAATTGGGAAGGTTGAATATAGAGGAAGTGAACCCGCATTTGCGTGGAGGGAGAGTGGAAAATCATTTAGGAAAAACCACCCCCAGTTAAATAAACAATAATTCTGAAATAAGAAAACAAAAAAATATATATTGAAGTTTAGAATAGAATGTCAATTTTACAACAATCTGAGCGAATCCAAATAGAAGACATCCTCCACTTTTCCTTTCCTAAAAGCTTTGACATGTTTAAGGAATCGAACTTGCCATTTCGGACTCAAGAACTGAGGGGAGTTTTTTTTTCTCCATCTTTAACCTTTATATTAAGCCATTCATAGACTTGGTATTAAAACATGTCTTGTTAGAAGTCCTTTGAAAGATTTACCAAAAACATGATAGCTTTATCAATGTAGCCAAAATCCTAATCTCTTGTGTGTGGATAACATGGTAATACCCTCCCTACAAGTTCTAACACTGCCCATGGGATCACTCGGGCTCCTTTCAAATAGCTATGCTTTTTACCATTACACTATTCCTTGTAACTAAACCTCTAGGTCCAGTCGCTGTGTGTAGTAATACTATGAGCCACGATGGGCGTTATTTGTAACAATACTCCTTCGGTGAGAGCTACGAATACTAATAACTTTTCCATACGATGATTCAGCATGTAGATAGTTTATTTTCAAAAAATTTAAATTACAGTTGAACCACTTTTGTCAAACATGTAAACAGTATGCATACTATACATTAAATACACACAGTATGCACATATATTCGTACATAGTGTTACAATCGTTCGAAACATGTCTACTCGATTCGACATTTTAGAAAAGAAGAGTCTTTTACAAAAACTAGCGTCTTGCTAAGCTTGGGTCTGTCAACCCCGTAGCTATTTAACTCTCGAACCCAGATCACTACTTAATTTCTTTCCATCGACCAATGGGGTTATTCTTTCTCAGCGAGAAAACTAAAAATAGACACGGCTTTACTCTGCACCTGTTCTTAAATAATACGTAATACAACCCGGAAATAAACCATGCTTCGAACACGTGCAGCTAAACGAAAGAAAAATAGAAACATGGCTGTCATTTAGAAAAGATGAGTTTAATTTAAATTAACTGAAAAGAAGAATTATGAAAATGTTTACTTTAAAATATGATTTTAAATATTAATACAGACGGAAAACTAAAAATTTCATTACATCCTCATAATTCAGCTTTCAAACAAACTCTTAAATTTAACAATCAGACAATGAATTAAATAAAAATCAATGTGTTTATTTAAAAAATAGAGAGTAACAATATATACATTTGTAGGTAACTTAAGATATCACGTCCCAGATTCATCACTTCCTGAATCACTCTCTATAGTGTCGACCTGTGGTTCATCCATGTCATCATCTTTGTCCCAGTTCTTAAACTTGGCTCCCATCATGAAGTCATCACGAAGAACATTCCACACTGGGGTTGATGAGCTGTCCTTTTTATCTTTGACTTTATCCTAAACACACAAGCATGGTGATTAAAACTGAATTACATGCCAATATATTATTGAAAGTTTGTTAATAATAGCATTTGTGATCTTAAATTTATTCAGCCACTGTTTGAACATGAATTAAAACTTACTTTAAATGAAGACTCATGTTTGACAGAGTTATCCACCAATTCACTTTTGGCCCCTTTTGATCCCATGAGGATATCAAGGAAGGTGTTTTTATCAATAGACTTCATAGCTTGTTCTCTCTTTCGAATGGACGACCCTGCTTTTTTCAGTTTGTTGTCAATGCTCTTCTGTTGTTGTCGCACAGCGTTAAATAGTTGCACGACACCCCTAAAAGAAAATGTCTATGATACTAGGTTTGTCAAAATAACATAACCAAGCATTGTACAGAGTTTTATTCCCCCTTGTGTATTCAAAATATTATAACTATACATTTTAAACTCATAGCTATTTGTTTAATATGCGAGTTTACACATTGTCTGTAACAAGATAAAGGCTTACAAACTAACTTAAATGAGAAAACTTCCCTTTGCGCAAATAATTGGTTCTAATTCCAGCTGAATAATATGTGTGAGAAACCTGTTATTTTCATTAAATTATTGACAGGGATAAATAGTGTTTAATGCCAAATACACTAGAGGCTTTTATCGTTTAGTCCAACACCAACAAACCCGAAAGCCGACCTCAACTTACAGATAATGCCGTCACCACCAGAAATCCAGGCTAATACAAGAGTAATGAATTATACCATGTGACCACTAATGAAGCATTAAATTAAATAAATAACTATTTTACTGATATGAATTTCACTGTTGTCTAAAGAAAAATACACAAAAATCCATGTGATTTTGTACATACTTGGTTGCTATTTTGCCCAATGTTTTTTCTCTATCTGCGTCAAGGATACTTGGCTTAACTCTTCCTCGCAGATACCATTCTCTTCTCTGAAACCAGGAATAGTTTAGAGTAACTATATAAGATTTTTCTTACGTACCTCACTTCTTGCTAGGTTTACCCATCAGGGCTAGCAATATATTTACACTAGGGGAATAAGAACGAGAAAGGAAAAAATTTGGAGTGAATATACCTGCATTTTAAGATGGGAGAGTGAGAATCCATTTAGCAAAATATACCTGACTACACCTGACAAGGATTCAAACCTCTACCTCCCTGCCAAAGGCAAACTAGACAAGAGTGATTATTTGGTCCGATATGCTCACTGATGCGTGTTAAGACTAACCATTATGTTGTGTCTTATAATATAGTTATTACTGATAACTATTTTAATAGCACATATTGTTATCCAAATAAATTATATTTTAAGTTATTTGCTTATACAACAACGGGCAGTAATTGAATGCGTGTGGAGCCAGAGACGAGCGTCGAGATACCACTCGGAACCAGCCCTATTCTCAGGCAGTAATTTAACGCGTGTGGAGCCAGAGACAAGCGTCGAGATACCACTCGGAACCAGCCCTATTTTCAGGCAGTAAGACCTTGAAACTGCCGCGTTTTTTGGACTGACGCAGGAGATTACAGCGCATGTGGCCACCTTCCAACATTTACTGTTGAGTCTATTTTCAAGTAGTAAAAACCTGTTCTTTGAAGCAGTAAATTCCTGTCTGTGGAGCCCTGGCCTAAATCTATAGCATTGTAATTTATTGTACATTATTTTATTGTAAGCCTTGTTACCTGTATTTTCTCAGTGCTAACCTGTTAAAGAGTTCTTGATTGCAGTTGGCTAGCACTTAAATAAAGGAAAATTAAATTATTTTTTAAATTGTGTTATTATTTTTATTTCTATATATTCAAGTAATAAGTAGTACTAGTAACAATACCTGGTATGAAAAAATGTAAGCCAGTGTAGTTTAAACCACTGGCTTTTGTTATCATTGTTTAAAGCACTCTGTAGACTATAGGATTAGAAAATAAGAAAGTATATCTATAATTAATTTTAATAGTAAAAAAAAAACATTTGATGGTTCAAAAAGTTACATATTCATGTTTTTATAAGTAAAGCAATGTCCTGTAACTTTCACTTTTTACATACCGTATGATACTTTTCTTTATTGCTAGTAGGTACTGTAATGCACTTTCAATCCTAAGGTTATTAACAACTTAATTTAAAGGATTAGGAGGATAACTTAGGCTTTACAGGAAATGCGTCCACATTAACATGAAGAGGAGATGGGAAATACAAAATGCACCAAGCTGAGATTTGAACCTTGACTTTCTAGTCCCTAGTCCCTTAAACTGTCTGCAGACAAGACAGATGGTGCCAGTTTGATATAATAAAACTAGCAAGTCCTGATCATTTCAGTAAACGTTAGCTGTACACTAAAAACTATTGTCCATCACAGGAATAGGCCTAGTAAGTAATCTTTCTGTAAAGAATGAATGTGTATTGTGTATGTAATAATACTCCCTGTATATTTTAGATTCCTGTGCCCTCAAATAGCTACATAATGCTTTTGATGTCATGCATCCACATATGTTACAAAGCACCTAAACTTTTATTTAATTTTTTTGTAATGTGCAAATACTCCCGTTCATTTATTTGCATGGGAGAATAAGTTTTGTAAGATATGACTTTTCACAATAACATGATTAGTTTGTTGCAAAAAAATGCATAGAAGAAACATTCGCATTTTTTTAACAAAAAAAATCAACTCAACACATATATAATAGGCGTAAATAGTAGGAATGTCATACAAAGCTGACCAAACCCTTTCCACACAAACCAGGTCACACTATAATTAGCCTATTTAATTGATACCCCCCAATTAGTGTGTACATATATCCTATAGTTACCCGTCTTTTAATTGGTTCAAATTTTGGTTTAGTGTCCAAATCTTCAAGATCAGGTTTCTCTTCCTTTATTCCGTCAACCTCGAAGCCGGGGTCTTCAACTTTTATTTTCTTGGTAAAATCACTCAATTTTTTGGCTTTGGCCAGGACAATTGACTTTTTCCTTTTTGGTTTGTTAGTTTTGAGAATCTTTGCCATGGCATCGGCCCACCCAGGGTTGGTATCTGGGACAATTTTGCCTTCGCTATCTTCCACATCTGAAACATCCTCATCCTTGATGTCATCACTATCTTCCACATCTGAAATATCCTCATCCTTGATATCATCGCTATCTTCATCGTCAGAGCTACCAATTTCTTCAAAAGATTCCGAGTCGCTGTCGTTTTCACTTCCTGTATCAAATATATAATTGAGTAATAAGTTTAGAGATACTAATTTTACAACATTGGTACAGTAGCCCCATGGCTTCTTTGGTACTGACTGACAGCTGACAGTTTTGAAAAGCTACCAGACCAAATTATGTATCCCTACGCTGAACCATATGATCTGCCAAAAACATGTGTTTAGCAGTTGTCACTTCTGACAGTCAAAATTTAGGTATATACCTAAATGTTGACTGCTAGAAGTCAGCTGTGAACTGTCAGTCAGCACCAAAGAAGCCACGGGGCTACTGTAGTTTGAATAATCATTGGTGACAGTAAATACCATCACTAGTGATTGTCCCCAATTCATTGTGTCTAGTGTAACCATTTAAAATTAAACCTTGTACAAATAGCAGTATAAATGCCGACTCCAAAGTCACTGGTAGAGTGTGTCTCTGGAAGCTCTAAAAAGTAATCCCACACATCCATCACAGACTTAGCCCTAAACTATTTGAGTGAGGAATGGCTTTGAGGGTGGGATTAATTCTGGATAGTTTATTGGTAGAACATTAACAAGTAAATTCTAAGGCCATGGGTTCCATGTCAAGGTGTCATGTTTAGTTTAAGATTAACGTTATATTAAAACTATTCCTAAGTATCTAATGTAAAAAATTATGACTGTACACAAATTATAATTTAAATATAAGTTCAAGTTGTATAAATAATAATAATAATAATAATAATAATAATAATAATAATAATAATAATAATAATTTAGCACCGCGTCTTACTACCCGTTCGGGTTATACGCTTAAGTATTAATTACGCAAATGGATTAGGAATTGGTAGGGTTTAATCTAGAGGAAGTGAACCCGCATTTGCGTGGAGGTAGAGTGGAAAACCATTTAGGAAAAACCACCCCCAGTTCTCCCGACTGAGAGTCGAACCTCAATCTCCCCGTCCTCAGCAGTCGAGCTCAACACGACTAGCGCGTTAGCTAACTACGTCACCAAGGCGGGTAAGTTGTATAAAACTACACCTGTATATCAAAGGTGAATTTGTGAAATTTGAATGTGTTCCAATGCTCTTACCAATTAACTACCAAGAATATCATTGTGTCAAGATTCCTTATAGTTAAGTTATTAATTGTGCATGGTCACAATTGAAAGCTAAGGTTAAATAAATATGATGTGAATATCCAAAACAAAGCAAAACTAAGTCCAAAAATAGCTTGCATGACTCGCATCAGCAAAATACAAGGAATCATTGCGTGATCCATGACGGCTATCAAGCCAACTATTTAAAATGTCTAAATATTGATTCAACCATAAATAGTGAGAGCGCTTGGCAACCGCTTACTGTTGCTCTTCTTGAGACGAAATAACCATCTGGTGATTGAGGAAAGAAGACAAGTACGTGCTTAAACCCATTCGCTGTTACACTCATTGTAATTTTATATATACATTTATCCACTCCTTAAATATAAATCTATTTATTTTCAATTTCCGCTTATTTTTATGTTAAATTCACTCTCACTATGTAAAAGCTAAGCTAGACAACAAATGTTTATATTAGATAACTTTACATTTTTTATCATAGCCAGGTTAGCGTTTCTATTAGAATCCCCATTCATAGCAATGTGCAGTTTCTGGACACATGCTAGTTTAATTCTGTGTGCTTCCTTCATATCGTTAACACAACATTTGAGATGTTACTTCTAGCCACTAGCTATGAACCTCCCTTATTGGTGGAAACGCTCAGCCTATTTTGATAAATTATTATTATTAGCAGCGCGTCTTACTACCTGTTTGGGTTGTACGCACCTATGCTGATGTGTAATGGGTAGGGTGATTGTGAGATGAAATAGAGGACCTACAGTTTAACGTGGAATCCGAACCACGGTGGAAGCCTGACATTCCTCACATTCACAAGTTGTGATTAATACACGTCTTGTCAGAGGTGAAGGAAGGGTTTGGCAATCAGATAAATCTGTGCCAGGACCAAGGATTGAACCCCGAACCCCCAGCACAGAAGTATGACACCTTACCCCTAGACAGCCAGGTCACCATTTTGTTAAATAATACAGAAAAAAGAACAAGAGCTGGAGACACTTGTGCGAACCCACATTTATCCTTAATATGTCTGAAAATATCATTGGAGTAACATTAAGTTCCCAATTATGAGACATGAACAAGCCAGAATTTCCCAGTGTTTAACACCACCAATTTGGGAATTTTTAAAATTGTAATTATATTTAAAAGGGTTACTAGCAGCTTAACCTAGTAGTTGCCTAAATGTACCCCCCACCCCTCTCCAGGGGGTTATTGCAAGGTGTCGTCAAGGAAGGCATAAATATTTTTATTTAGTTTTTGTACCATCATCGATTCTCAAACAATTTCTTCAAAACAAGTTCAAAAGAAAAAATGTGTATTAAATTCTCAGTTTTTGAAAGATTCAGTTTTGTAAAGATTTAGGAACCTCTGGCTTTACCTTGTGAATAGGGAGGAGGAAGGTTTAGAGGAGATGCATCAAAATTACTGGAGAAAAGGTGATGGACATGGTCAAGATTTGATCCTAGCACTTCTCATCACAGTCAATCCAGTATATAGCAAGCTCGACACCTTAAAACATATGAGATACCTACTGGCTCAGTTTTTGAGGATTTATTCCCACCTAGCAGTTCAAAATTTTGTAGGCTATTTTATTGACATTGTTTTTATTTGGTTTGGAGACCCGGGCCCCTGGAAAACTTATTAGTAATGCCCGTTGGAGATTAAAAAAAAATCATGTTCTCCTCTACTTAAACTACTATACATACTAAGGAATCGTTATGATTGGTGGTAAGGGGGAATGATGATATGAGGAGGGGCAATTTTGATATCTTTTTCTACCTTCGCGAATTTTTGAATTTGCATAGCTGGAAAGATGAATTTTCCATTAAAATTGTTTGCATTTGACACGACTTAATTTTCATTATAAAACTGTCTGGTATAGAATTGTGGACATGAGTTAAAGGATGGTGATAGGGAATTTACCTCCTCGCTAGTTAATTTCTTTATCACTAAATTCATTTTAGATTGATTCATAGGTGTAGGGAGAATTTAATTTTGGGGAGGGTTTAAATTTCACAAGTTTAGGGCATTATTACCTTAAAATTTACTAAATTGTTTTATTATTTCACCATATCTCATTAGTCTACCTGTTCTGTGCTATTTGTTATGAACTATGTATGATAACATGTTAGGAATGAGAAATGTTTTTTATTTAGCACCGAGTCTAACTAACCATTATTATATGCTTAAGTACTAATTATGATAATGGGTTAGGAATGGAAAAGGTTGAATTTATAGGAAATGAACCCGCATTTGCGTGGAAGGAGAGTGGAAAACCATTTAGGAAAAACCACCCAGTTCATCCGACTAGATTCGAACCTCAATCTCCCTGTCCTCGGCAGTCTAGCTCAACACAAAACAAGTGTGTTAGCCATCGAGGCGGGTAGTGAGAAATGTTAAATTTAGAAGAAGTACACCAGCATTTGCATGGAGGGAGATTGAAGAACTTATTAGGAAAAACAACCCACAGTTCAGACTGAGATGTCTCCCCATTAACGGTAGAACAGTCTACTGCAGGTGAGACGCCTTATACCAGGCAAGTACAACCTGTGGCCCAACTGTGTATTGAGAAATTAATGATTCAATATCTTTGTACATAATAAAAGCTTTGAGACTAAACTTTCACCAGTTTGGTAACTTGTTATGTACCAGAATCATTTAAAGATGAGTAAATTACTTTTTAAATATAATTGTTTTTAAGGAGCTAAGCCTATATTGCAGCTTCAAAAAGCCTCATTGCATTGTCATCAAGGATTCCCAAGTTTTGTATGATTTAGAGCAGTTTGAAATGCTGTGATTGTAGCAATTATATATCGCACAGATACCACCAGCCATATTATTTGGGATAGTAATTATAATTCTATCGGGAAAATATAGCTTTTAAATCATTTAGATAATTTAACCATTGCAATCTATGTTAATTCAGACAATTCGCAACATCGGGCCGTGAGAGCGCAGCACCTTCGATTTTTCGCACGAAAACTAGCCGATTGTCCAGTATTTGTTTCATAAGGTATTTGTAGATAGTATATTATTATTTTGTATTTAAGAGAAGCGTAATTACGACTGTGTTTACAATTGCTTAAAGCTTAATTGCGAGTCCGACCGAGTGAGACGGACCATAGGGCTACACCGTGTCATACATGCTCTTTTATGCTTAAAACACTTTTTTCGCAAATGCATCTACAACATTAAGCCACACCTGTAAATATCAAGAGTGAGTATGTTTTGAAAAAACATATTAATATGTACCTTGCCTTAAAACAGGTTCGGAAATATTTTCTCCCAAAATAACAACTTTGCTCGTGGAGACCGCCATTTTTAATTAAACTCATAGGAATGCAAGTTAACCAACAGAGTAAAAACTAAATTCTGTCAAATTTATTTTTACTTTCTTCAATGGCACTGAAAATTTACTCCGATGCAACTTTCTTGCGACTTCTGTTCAAACCCAGAGATTATTGGTCAGAACCACTTGGTCGAAAACACTCGATACCAAGACATAACAAAGTCACTCACCAAAACGCAACTATTTTGAAAGCATTTTTTCTTCGTCCTGTGTCTTAAACAGAGTCTAAGATATCATGAAGGATTTTCAAAGGATCGTTATATTATATGTATTTTTCTATCTATCTAATTATCTATCTATAATTTTTTGCAAATAAAAGAATGTTTGGATGAATGCTAAAGCAGAGGGATAGTTTTAACAAGTATTCCATTTATCAATGTGTTTGCGAACCCTGCATAAATGTTATTAACATTTAACAAGAAATTTGTCATTTGTTTAAATGGCCTACAAGATGTCATAATGTCGTAGTATTTATCGGATAAAGATCTAAAAGTTATACATTTTCTAAATTAACTGTGGTGTGCTATTCAACAAATTAGAAAATAATATTAAAATTATGTAAGTAAAAAAAATATAAGTTTTCATTTTTGCTCTGTTAGCATGTGTTGGTGTATCGCCTACCTCCTAATGATAGTGACATGGGCAAAGGTATACTGGTGGCCAAGGCAGTATCTAGTATAAGAAACTGTGAAAGAATAGCCTGGGATGACCAAAGCTATGATGGGCAGCTGAGGTTAAAACTGAAAGACCCATCAGTTGACAAACTGGTGAGAATATGAACTATTGGAATGTGGAATATGAGATGAGTATGTGGTGAATAGAATGAACTGTTAGAGGAAATGATTGCGGAAAGGGTTCAAAATTTTTGATGACAAGTGGTAGTAGCCTGGCGCTGTGGTCAGGTGTAGATGAATGGATAAGGGGACGTAGGTTTAATCCTTAGCCCAACAGCTAAGCTCTTTGTGAGAAGGTATGATTTGATGTCATCTAGACTTCTATGGGTACGTATGAAAATAGGTAGTTGTAGAATTATGTTGATTGCTGGTTATGCATGGGGAAGGCGGTTGAAGATGAGAATGTGAGAGTGAAGTTTCGGAATGATCTCAATGAATTATTGAATGCATGTGAACCGAGTGAAAGAATTATTTTGTTAGGAGATATTAATGGTTGGGTGGGGAGTAGGGATCCAAAGAGAGAATTCAGAAAGAGGGTTAGGAAAATATTGTGATGACAGGGTGGACGAAAATGGTAATGAATTAGTGAGCCTGTGCTTATAAAAAGGTTTAATTGTGTCGAACACATGGTTTAAGCACCAAGACATTCACTTGTATACATGGTAAATAGGCAATTTGAGAATGATGAGTGATTTTGTGGTGAAAAATAATAGTAGGGCTGTGCGCGGAGCTGAATGTGGAACGAATCACTTCCTAGTGATCTCAGTTGTTGACGTAGGTAGGAATTTTGTGAGGAAGCAGCGCAAGAGTATTAAGCAAGTAAGAGGGAAAGTGGGAATGTTTCAGGCTAAAAGGTGGAAACACAATATGAAAGAAAGCTGGGAGAACTTAACTTTAGATGAGTATGAATGGAATGTCAAAATAAAAATTAATGTTATTAAAAATGCTTGGAACATAATAATAATAATAATAATTTCAATTTCAATTTCAATTTCCTTTATTATAGTGCCGACCAACAGTCGTAAGACCTATAACAGGCCAGCACTGAAAAGCACACAAGTACATACCCTACAATACATACATTTACATAAGAAAACATGATAGACAAAAAATGGCCAAATAATGCCATATACCGATAAACAACCACGAGACAAAAAAGTAGTTAATAATGATAAGAATAAAAAGTAACCTTAAAAATAAATAACCAAATAGTGGTTAAAAGCAGTAACATTATGCAAAAAATAGATCAGAATATTGTAAACTTAAACAATGTAAACTTAAATAGTATTAAATAATATAGG
>CABFWB010000180.1:166230-212360 GCA_902151455.1 Timema bartmani
GGTTGAATTTAGAGGAGGTGAACCCGCATTTGCGTGGAGGGAGAGTGGAAAACCATTTAGGAAAAACCACCCCCAGTTCACCCGACCGAGATTCGAACCTCGATCTCCCCGTCCTCGGTGGTCGAGCTCAACACGACTAGCGCGTTAGCCAACTACGCCACCGAGGCGGGTTTGGAACAAAATAAAAGAGGCTGTAGTTGAGTGCATGAAAGTTGTGTGTGGATCCGGAGTGGTGGGAAACTTAAAAAGAGATGCATGGTGGAATGAACAGATGAAAGGATCTGCGAGAGAAAAGAAAGAAGCACACAAAGGAATGATTATTGTGAAGAGTGAAGCAGAACATAAGATGTTGTGAGCCTGTATATACAAAGAGAAAAAGACGAATGCAAAAAAGTATTAAAGAGAGTAAAGAGCAAATTAGATCAAAAGGAGAAAAGAATGCAGAATGATTTTGAATGAAATGAAATAAGAAGCTGCTCTGGAAGTGGGTAAAGAGAACGAAACAAGGAGTGCAAGGAAAGACCTATAAATATGGTGAACTGATCTGGGATGAAAATGGTATAAAAGAGCGATGAAGAGCATATTTTGAGCCATTTTATGGCAAAAATATGGAGAAAGTAACAGAAAATAAAGAAAATTATCTTAAGGAATGAAAGAATTAACGAGGCTGGGATGTTAAGGGCTAATGTTAAAGAATGGCAATGTTGTGGCCATAGATGTGGCTCACAAGTGAAATGCTTAGGTGTGTAGGCATGGTACTCCTTGCCAGATTTGTTAAATTTGTGTGCTAGGATTTCGAACGTAATGACCGGAAGAATGCTGTCATTTTTCCTTTGTATAAATGCAAAGGCAGTAAGAGTGAATGTAAGAATTATAGGGAAATTAGTTTGTTGAGTTTTTCAGGCAAAGTTTTTGGAATATTTTTAATTGAGAGGGTGCGTGAAAAAATTGCCGGCAGGATTTGAGGTGTGCAATGTGGTTTCAAGCCAGGTAGAGGTTGCATAGACCAAATATTGTTCTTAGAGAGTATGATGTGTATGCATGGGTAAATGAAACTATGGCGGTGTATGATAGAAGTAAAGAGCGTGTTAGGGTTGCTGGAGCTTTGAGCGAATGGTTTGTCGATGGTTGAATAGGGTGTTAGACAGGTTGTGTCGTGTCCGCCTTGGTTGTTTAGTATTTTCATGGATAAGTGTATGAGGGATGCTTGTGAGGACGTGGTTGGTGTACATATGGACAATGTGAATGTGAGCGAGCTGTTATATGCAGGTGATGCAGTATTAATGGCTGAGAATGAAAGTAACTTGCAGAATGCATTAAATTGTTTGAATGTGGCGACAGGATGGATCTTTGTATGAATGTCTCCAAAACTAAGGTATGGTTTTTGTTAAGGAGGGATCAGGAAATGATTGTCAATTTAGTATAAATAAAAAACTGTTAGAACAAGTGAATTATTTTGTGTATCTGGTCAGAATGGTCTGTAATAATGAAAGGATGGCTGGTGAAATCGACAGACGGACGTGGGAATGCATCTCTGAGAGTATTTGGATCTATGTGGACTATTGCAAAGAATGAAGTAGTATCGAAAGAGGGGAAGATGGCAGTATATAAAATTGTGTTGACGCCAACATTGTCGGGAGTAACACAAGAGCAAGGTGAATGGGTACTGAAGGAATGCGGTTTGAAAGGGAATCCAACAGGTCAATGTGAAAGAAGTGTCTTACGTTGGTTTGGGCATGTTGAGAGGATGAGTATGGATCGAGAGACGGAACAAATATATGAAGGTAGAGTGTATGGATCAAAAGGAAGGGGTAGGCCATATAAGACGTGGCTAAATGTTGTAGATGAATGTGTGGAAAAGAGAAACATTTAGAGTTTTAAGGATAAAAGTGCGTGTATGACTTGATGTATGGATGTTGTTGAAGCGAAGGGAGTATGCAAGGATAGGAAAGTGTGGAGAGAGTTAGTGAGGATGGATTAAGTACAAAGTTGATTTTTGAGCTATATTCACAGTTTCTTGCCTATCCGATAAGGGAATGGCGTGATTAGGTATGTATATGTATGTAGTATTAAAAAACTGGTTCGTATCCACTCCAGTAGCCGAAAGATAATTTTAGACCGGCCTTCTGATGACCGGGAAATCAAAGTTTGAATCCCACTCGGCTCTACTGAGGGTGGTTTTCCCTCGATGGTTTTCCACTCACTTTCGGCTTCAATGCTTGTGGATTACTTCTAAAATGCTTCCTTTCTCATCCCTACCCCATTAGAGTAAATATGTGTATAGCCTCAATAGGTAGTAAAACTTGGTGATTGACATTCCCAGTCAAAGGGCTAAAAGAAATTAAAACAACTACCCTTTTTGTAAGAAATGTTATAATTAAAGTGCATAGGGCCTATGACCGACAATATCTGGCTCAGACAATATTTAATAGGTTTTTGATAGAAAGTGCATAATATTACATTCAATAAATATTTCAACGACACACAAAAATATATTCAAGCATGTGCGAGAAGAAGTTTAGATATCAAACTAGACCCACATCAAAACATCACATTACTGTTTCCAGCCTATGGCCAGGGTAAGTTTTTTTATTCAAGTCATATGTTTCTCCACTACCGGTTGGCTTGGTCTGTCGTAGCTTCATATGCCTCATATTCTAACTTAAAGACTAGGACGGGTACAAGATCCAGTCCCCGGCTGTCAATCTATCAATTTGAAAGGGTAAACCCATATTCTCATCAATGATAAATTTTCGGCCATGCCGAGAATCAAAACTGGNTTAGGAATTGGGAAGGTTGAATGTAGAGGAAGTGAACCCGCATTTGCGTGGAGGGAGAGTGGAAAACCATTTAGGAAAAATCACCCCCAGTTCACTCGACCGAGATTCAACCCTCGATCTTCCTGTCCTCGGTGGTCTGGCTCAACACGACTGGCGCGTTAGCCAACTACGCCACCGAGGTGGGTTAAGGAGATACAACTTTCAAAGTCCTCAAAGTACATAACCCCAAATAAAGCTACATTAACCAAGCTGTATTAACACTTCAAAATGTATAGAGTTAAATTTCGAGCTCCCTACTTGCGAGACTTCTTTCAAATAATGTAATAAAGAATAATTCACATCAACATACAATTTTTAACAGTTTGGTAGGTGTCTTCAGAATGTGGTTGGAAGAGGGTTTTAGCATTGTGTCTTACTGCCTCTTCATCTTCAGACTATACACATTCTCTCAACTGGGATTCAAACCCTTATCTCCCTGTCTCTGCGAGAGTGACACCTTACACCATACAACCACAGAAGCAGATCAATTGGGAAGACGTTGCTGAGGCCTGAGGGTGCTTTAGTATTTTAGGGCTCTCTCGTAACAGAATAATGACTGTATATAGATGAGAAGAAATCAACTTAGGAAGGTTGAAATTAAAATTTTTCAAATTCTTGCAAGGAGTTAGATACTGGCCGGGTGATTTTATCACTCTAGTTTTCCCATCCTCTCTCCAAAATAGTACAGGTCATTCTTCTAAACTCTCTTTTTCACTCCTAATTGCCAAGGTAAACAAGAGAAAAATAACCTATTTTAGAGTGTTCTTGTAATTGAACCAAAGCTCCTTCTCATATTTCTTCCCTGCTCAATGACATATCACTGTCTGATGTGAATGGGAGTGTAACCTGGCTATGTGCATGTTTGTCTCACACTTGTGCTTGAAGTGATCTGTAGTGAGTCAAGTTTATCACCGCCCTAGTAATATTGATCTGTTATGTCCAGGTGAATATAGGGTGTTGCCCTGACAACCTTTTTGTTGTTACTGGAGTGTATGTAGTAGCCTAGCTCTCTCACTCACTCTCACTTTGAGGGTCAGGGGGGGCTAGGGCTGAACAGTCACTTTATACATTCAATTAGAAACATTTGGATTGTCTTCTAATTTAATCGTTGGTTTTTTATTGAAAACCTTTTATTCTGGTTAGTTGTAAATAAGTTACTAAAGTAAAAAGTTAAGGTAAGGACTATCAAACTCACTTGATAGAGTTGTCCTTCACTTTAAAATGAGTGTGGTGGCCTGATTCGTATTTTTTTGGGGCTACTATTTCTCATGTTACCTAAACACACACACTAATTATTTGAAGCTCAATAAAAATGGGACTAACACACATGTAATTTTTGGACATGAGTCACTTTTAACTTGCTCTTCAGAGTTCACATGGCCCTTCTCAAAAAGGCATTTTGGTTTGAACTGTGCCATTTTTTATTTTTTTTAGTGAAAACCTTTCTGCCCATTCAGGATGTTTACAACTTATGTTAAACTAAGCATAGGTCAAGGAAGGTTAACTTTGAGGAATTGTACCATCATTCATTTGGTGAGACGATGGCGATATCGGGGAAATCATTGTATTTAAATCTACTCCAAGTGCACTTTTGTAAGAAATTTAATTAAAAATACAGATTCCTGGGCTCCAGCTGATCTAACACTGCTGGTTTAGGTTCAGGAGAGCGGACTTTTGTTTTGAAAAATAGCAAGTCTGAATGACAAAAGCTATTAAAATTAAAAATACAGATAATTACTTTTTCGGTTCCTTTATACACCATGTTCATCAGTAATCCTAATGTATAATTCTGGGAGGAAGGACAATATCTGAATTACAAAAATTACTGAAACTACAGAGGCAAGACAAATTCTTAGACTTTACTAAGACTATGATTTTTTCTCAACTATACACAAAAACAGCTTTGCACAGTCACATTTTTACTTTAAGTGGAAAGTATTAATATTAAAAATTATTAAAAAAACTTTTATTATATTTTGAGTTCTTTTGTTACCTTAGTTGACAATATTGATAAAGCATCAACTATTTAAATGGGGCTGTAGTAAAAAACTACTAATCGGCTGTTCCTCTTTTAAAACTCCAATGTTGTAGAGAACAGTTCATATGTTTAAAATTAATGTTTAACTAACAAAATAATTTTTAATGGTTTTTTTTTACTATTTGTTAACAAGATAGATTTGTTTTTAATACATTTAATATTATTTCTGTGATTGATTCTATGTTACTGTTCTTGGATTTGAAGCCACTAACATTTTGAGGTTATGGGTAAAGACAGCAGATCTTTCACCTAGAAAATTTGTCAATGTCATTTTTGGGTTATACCTTTTATATGTTTGTATCTACCTTTCATTTACTTTCTTCTGAATATAATAATTACCTCATAAATCAAAAAGAGGGTTTCCTTATGGAGGTCTAATTGGATATATGAGGAAAGTAGAATTTTATAGGAAATGTATCCACATTTATAAGGGAAGAAAGTGGGGGGGTGACTTGTATACCTGACCAGGAATTGAACCTTGATCTTACTGTAGCTGTAAATCCAGTATAGCATGAGAGTGATGTGTATGATCATGTGAGCACCAGTGTGGGTGGTACGGATATAGCCGTGCACTAGGGTTCCTTTAAACTAGATATAGTTTAAAAATAAGACCAGGACATGGGAATCAAACCACTGACCATTATTTTAAGTGTGCCAAACTATGAGTGAGGAATGCTATTGAGAATGGATTAATTCGTGGAATGGTAAAGCCAAAAATCCTGGGTTCAATTTTTCTGTAGAGGCATCATTTTTCAACTATATTTTATTCAAACAATTTATAAAGTTGATTTAATAATATCTATTTACCCATTATGCATGGACTAGAATAGATGCATCAATTAATAAGAATGCAAAGAAAGAAAAAGAGTCTTTGGCTAATTAAAATACCAGGATACAGTACAAAACGGATATAACATATTTATCTTCGTACTTGAAAATTGTAATGCAGTGGCAGTAATTATTTACAATACCTCTTTGTTTTATGGTCAATGATGTTTGTAAACGAGATTGAAAATAATAGGGAAACATTACTTTTTTTTCTTTAGTCAAGAAATAGATCTACCCAAGTATTTATGACAGTAACAAATTCAGAATCAAAACAAGACTACCTCCTTGATTTCAATAGTGCAGTCATTACAAAAATGCTCGGTATACCCCTGAAGGAAGTGTATTTAGAGAACTTACCAGGCCTAATTCTAAAAATCGATCTGAGACTTTCTAATCATTATGTTTTATTGTAAACGCTGGTATTTTATTATGAATTTTGCAATGGAGATATATATTAATTATTATCAATACATTATTAATAAATCTAAACCCAATCTAATTTATTAAACAAACTACTTTATCATCTTAGTTCATGTACACATACAAATTTAACCCTAAACTTGAACAATTGAATGCAATTACAAACTAACAGATGGTTACTCTGAAGCAAGAGAAAACTTTTAAAATAGAAATGTACTTCAAATCAATTGTCACTTTATTTATTTTTTGTGTAACTCCCTTTTCTTTTGTGAAAGTCCTTTCCCAGGTGGTCTATTTTCCCATATGGCTAAAAAGGCAGGGTCCCCACCCTTCTTGGTGCTGCACCCCTCGTTTATGTGGGCAAGCATGTGTAAATGTTAAATTCTCGCCACTCCTTCCCCCTCGTCTCGTGGTAGCATTCACCCTACTTTATCGTGTCTTTTATTACACAAGGCATGAAGGGTGGCAGAGTCAGTGAGTGGTCTTTAGAATTAATGTGGCAAGGGCTCAGTTTGAGCAGTAAATTACGGCCAGACCTCCTGGGTGAAGGAACATTGTTCAGCTATATTTCAATATTAATACTTTAGTGTGTTATTTAAAAATATGGTTGATGTCAAAATGAAGTTTAAAGATCCCAAAATAAATTATATACCCGCTTTGGTGGCCCACATGGTCTAAGGCGCTACTCCCACAGTGGACTAGACTGCCGATGATGGGAAGATCGAGGTTCGAATCTCGTTCAGGTATACTAAAGGCTTTTTTTCTAGATGATTTTTTTGCTCTACCTCCACACAAATGTGAGTACACGTCCTTTAAATATAACCTAAAACCATTAACGTAATTAGTACATAAGCGAATAACCCAAATGGGTAGTAATACCCGATGCTAAATAAAAAAAACTATGAGAACAAATGTTAATAATTCTCAAAATTATTTGATATATGTTGGTGAGATTATGTCTGTGTTCCATCTTTGGTTGGTTTAATCTCATCATATTCATGACAAAATAGTAATTTTAGTCATTTTAGTCTATTAACCATTTTAGATAATATATTAAATGTTACTGCTTGAATACATGAACTTAGGCCCCTCATAGATGGTGTCTCTAGTTGTGGACCACTTTTAACTTACTTGTTAAATAATGATTGTGTCATGCATCACCATCTATAGCAGCGGCTCCCAAAATTCTTGAAACGCGGAGCTCTTTTCAGGAGAGAAATTTGTTAGTAGCACTATCGTTGCCCTGATGCCAAAATCACGTATGCACATTTTTGCTGTTTTTGCCTAACTGCGTTTTTTAAAGTTGTTAGTCGATACTTTATTGTATGGCAAAAGCACGAATTATTTTACAAGATTTAAATATTATAATTTTTGATCAAAACTTAATATTTTCCATTGAAAGTCATTGAAAATTGGAACTTTAAATATCGTTTTCTCAAAACATAAATTTTGCACACACATATCTTTGGTATAACTGCAACAATATTTTCAACTAGCACCTACATAGGTACTTAACAAAATGACAACAATATTCACAAGAGAAACACACTTTTAAGCATTTTAGCATGGGTTTTATTTAATTCGAAATGTTATTTTCTCCACTAATTTCAGAGAAATAAAGAACCTACTTAACTACATAAATAAAAAACAACAAAAAACATAAATTAAGGCAACACATTTGATAACAAATTCAAAGGAAGTATTGTAAATCCACAATATGTTACTCACATGGATATGGTATTTAAAATCATTTTCACAGCTGATAAAAAGTGACTTGGCATCAAAAAAGAACAGTAAAGTATAGACCGTGAACTTAGATTCAAGTGAGAAGGATGGGACTGTTTTTATCTGTACAGTGCGGCTATTGGGTTAAATTTGGGACATCTGCGACTGAATATCTGGCTCTGAATTGAGGCGAGATTTGTATTTTGTTTTAGTTGATGCTTCCAAAGCTCTTTTGGGGATATTATGACGGAGGTTTTGAAAGGTTTTTTTTAAGGATCCCGACTTCAGCATTCATAAATAAATAGCAGTGCACTGCAACGTGATTTGTTTTGACTCTCGGCTGAATACTGACTGGACTGCAAATTATTGAAGGTGTGAAGAAACACAAGGTTTTAATATGCAATAGAAAGTTCCCAGAAAATTCTGAAAAGGTGTCAAAGCTAACAATATTATCTAAAAGCGCGGCAGAGTCCTCACAAAGATGGGGTTAGCTGTCACTGTCAAGTCTCTCTGTCTGGTTTCACCGCGTGCAGTCTGTGTGCTTCGTTGACGTTCTCGATGTTTCACATGGTTTCAAGATGGTGCAGGTGATGCATGACATGCACTTTAGTTTTATAATACTTGCTATCTACTACTGCTTCACAGTACCTAGTATTTATCCATACACAGTTTATGGCTGCACAAATGTACACTTTTGAGATCTTGTAACATTTATTTTATTTATTTTCAATCTCTTTGCAGAGCACTTGGAGATGATTCCCGAAGCACACTTTGGGAACTTCTGATCTAAAGTAAAGATGTAGTTTCTAGTAGATAAAACCACTGAGGCATAAACTTGGTAGTGATTTGAATTACATACCATAATTTATATAGACTTAACACTTATTGGTCATTAGTAAGTCCTAGTCCTATACTCATATGTGTATAATTACAGCAACTAAGACACAATATCCATTAAACATAACTCACTTGTAATGTCTGAGCTAAGAATTTAAGTTTGATTTCTGTCATAGTTGAAAAATTTATCATTGGGGAAATTGGTGTTTCCCCTTTTACAGTGATAAATTAACAGGCAAGGTGTTGTGTCTGTTATTTTATAAATCATGTGTTGATATAATCAGTCGGTTCAGAAAGTGCGGGTAAAATATATAAAATAAAAAAGTTTTAAATGCAATCATTTGGTATTGGGCTACAACAGAATATACCAAGATATTTAAGATTTTTTATTGTGGTTTTGAAGCACCGTTCTCGTCAGATATATATAGTGTTGTAAAGCTTTTAACTTCAGGAATACCGTACTCCTAAGAACATCTTGAATTGTTACTTCCTTCTCAATAATTCAAGAATGAATGTTTATTTCTTGCTTTAATATCTGAATGTACAAAGTTAGTATTATATATTGTAATTTTTGGAAAAGTTTGTATATGTTTATTTTTCATTCAAGGCATTTAACAGAAACTTTCTAAACATAAGATCACTAACCTTTATTAAACATTTGAAAATTCCTAACCATGTTTTTCATTTGATACCAAAATGAAAGTGATTCTGGTCTGTATTCTTGACTCTGGAGTCCTGGAGAACTGTGTCTCAAATTTGAACAAGTGCCTGGAGTGCAGCCACCAAAGATTTATGAAATAATATTCAAAATATAGATATACCCACAATGGTGAGCACACAGACTAAATTTTAAGTTCATTAAGTCTGGTTTATCTATGATGAGGAGGTCAGGGTTTGAGTTATGGCTGGGTGTCCTAAAAGTGTTTTTTCCTAGAAATGGTTTCCCATTCTACCCCCATGTAAATGTAAGTGTACATTTTCTTTAAATTCCAACTTTCTCATCCCTACCCTATTAATTTAATTCATTGCGTGAAGAAGCCCAGACAGATAATGGGATGGGAACCCAAATAAATTGTCTTTTTAGAATATACATCTATTATAAAACATAGGCCTTCTTTATTCAGTACTTTTTTTTATTTAAATTGTTTTATAATTTTATATACAGGATGTTTCAGTTGTAGGAGGCCCCAAGTTATCGTTTTCTTATAACTTGGGGCCTCCTATGATACCGGGATCATGATCAACTTAACTTTAACTTAATGTAACGTTCACTTAACTTAAAAAAAACAGATCTGTGATCACAATTCACATAGCTTAACATAAAAACTCAAGCCAAACATCTGCATTCTCGAGTATTATCTGTGATTTGTACTATTTGTAAAGTGATGATCTGTGAATGTTTACAGTTTTCAATCGATATAATAAATATCTATTATCACACTTTTTTGATAAATTTAGCTTTCCTATTTTAGTTTAATTATTTTGTTTCAATGTCTGATCACTAGAACTTAATCTAAAGAGTAAACCTTGGTCATGATACCAACAAATGAATTACTACGTCACTCACATAATGATTGGCTGGCCAGATCGTGTGATACCCTTCATGTAACATTCACTTAATGTGAAAGACCTCCCAGGACATCTATTACGTTAAGTTAATTGCATCATGGTCGCTTTCATTTTGTTAAGTTAACTTTAAGTTGATTGTGATCCCGACATGAGTGAAACACCTGTAGTATTTTGTGGAACACCCCATCATTTAAGCTTTGATTGTAAATATATTTTTCTTACAGTTTTTAAAGTTATTGATTTCTGTTTCTATTCTCCGATGTTTCCTCCACCCTAGCTAATGTTATATTATTGATGTTCCATTGATATCCTGATTGTATGTTAGTAATTGATAGTGGAGCATGTACGATGTTGTTAGCTAGCTGAGCTGCCCTCTTGTGTATGTATTGATTGCTCTTTGGAGGTAGCTATACTCGCAGTAAGAAAAGTTGAATGGTATATTGTGGGTAATTTGCTCCATTTACACATTATAATGTGAGCTGTGTCAAAAGTTTCTTTAAGTAAAAAAGTGATATATTTGATTATGATAAAATCCGTATCTGGGGACACTCAGACTAAACATCAAGCTCGTTGAATTTGGTTTGACAGTTAATGAGGATGTTGGGGTTCATATTCCCGGTGGGTGTACTGTGAGAGGAGTTTCATAAATAATTTTCTGCTCTACAGGTACATTTTATCTAAACTCTACTTTCCTTATCCCTAATCTACAAGCTTGATTAAAATAAGGATAGCATGAATAAATAATGAAATGCTGTTCTAAAATAAAAAATAAATAAAATAAAAAGATATATTTGAAAAAATTTCACTGATAAAGGTTTTAATTATGGTTGAGACACATCTTTTAATTTTCATTATATTATTTAAGCTTTTCAAAAGCTTTCCAAATAAATCATAACTATGTATTTATTATGCTGTACAATCACTGGATTTTCTTACTAAATACCTAAAGTGATACCCAAATTAATTGCACTTCATTATCGGTAGGCCTATTTAAAATTTATGATCCATACTTTTACTCAATCTGATTGTAAAAGTGCATTTTAACTAACATTTTTTTGTATTCCATACTTTTAAATTACAGTGTTATTTTATTAAGGCTATTCCTTTCATAGTTAAAATATCCCTTACAGTTTAATTCCATTTAATATGTATAATTTTTAGACAGTTTAACCTATTATACTATTTAAGTTAGTGAAATTAATTATTCAATACCAGATTAATGCTCTGTGGGATAATTTAACTGATTCTTCTACCTACTACTGTCATAATGTCATTCAATTATTGTTTCTGACATATAAACTTTTGTATGTTCAATTTTATGACCTGAATGGGTAGTAAGACACATTGCTAAAAAAAATATACAGTATAAAGTAGGACTGGTTGAAAAAATAAATAAAAAAAACATTTTTTGTGCTCATCAAATGTTGATAATACCTTACCAAACAATTTTTGTTATCTTGAAGTTATTGATTTCATCTATCAAAAATGACAGCTGAAAATCACATGACTTTATTTTTGAGCATTGTCTGATTTAAGGGGGAGGGGGGAATTGTACCAGGGGGTCACCCCACAAACAGGGGCCCCGAAAAACTCCCACAAGAAAGAAAATGTTGACTATAATTTTATATTGTAAATGCCTTTTTGTTTTGTGCTTACAGTAATGTTCTTCTTGCATGAAATAATTAGGTAAAAACAAATTGTTAGGTCTGTGGTTTAAATAAAAAATAAATCCTGCTGACAATTAAAAGATTTACCAGGAAAGTACCCACTGAGCATTCAGTGATAAAACAGTTGCTTAGTTTTTAACTTTCCTCAGACACACTATGATGTAATTTATTTGGTTTTATGGGGGCCCTGCACTCTCTGCTACATCAAGTCTCCTACATACATAAATCAGGCATTAATTATGAGTATATGATGGTTTTATTAGATTTTACAACTGTCAAATTGTTTCTTCACATATGAATCTGACTACGTGTTGTATGTTCTTGAAAATTAGGAAGTATCCGTCCATTTTATGTTTAGTGACATTTTACTGTCCAGGAGTAATAATGTTAAACATTACTTGACCGCAGTGGCGTGTCGTGAAGTGTTGCCAGGTTAAGCAGCGTTAGTCTAAACCGTACCTGTGAGTTGTTACCACCCCTCAGTAGAACACCCATTGGTCAGGAATAGAGGGGAATACATTCCCATTGTGAGGCATGCAGATCAGAGGTACAGTTTTAACAAGGTCTGCATCCCTTGCAGCACTCCACGACACGCCACTGCCTGACCATCATATGTTGAGGCACATGTAGCTGTGATGATGTTAGAGAGAAGGGATGGAGATAGAAGTTCTGTTTACCTGTTGAGACGTCAGACTGAATGTACATATAACGTATCAAACGAGCAGTTGTTAGGACACAGTCAAGGAGAAGGGACCAGTAAGTGAGTGTCTCATGTCCATCTTTGTGTTGTAGGCCGTTAGTTTGTATCCTCTCTTTGTATTTTGGTATTTTAACTGTGTTTTAGTGAATTGTTTGAAAATTGACCTTCCATTTGAGTACTTTAAAAAAATATATATATTCAGGATATTTAACATGCACTTTCTAAACTGACTAATTATATTAGTTTATGACTTACAAATTAACCTAATCAAAGAACAGTTTAAACACCCAATGCTCTGACGGTTAATTCATCGTTGTGAAAGGGGAAATCCCAATTTTATCAATTTTTTTCCCCAGCCATGCCAGGAATTAGACCCGGAACCCTTATTCATTATGCAGATACATTGCCACCTGAGCTAAGTTGACAGACCATTTGAATAGAAAATAGTGTTTTTGTCTACACTTATATATAGCTTTGAATAAATTTATAAATATAATGCGAAATAATAGGCTTAAATATTACTTCATTAATTGGTAAATAATATGTACATTACTTGGTACTGGTATTTAAATATTTCTCACTAATTGACACTCTGGGTGGGCGCTGCAACATGTCCATAAAATTAACCCTTTTCCTAATTTCTTAGATTAAAGTGTTTCACCAATAATCTGCACTAAGTCTACCTCTAAGGATGAAAAATAAAAATATGTTACTAGTGTGACTAAATATACGCCTACTGTATGTACATTGATTTTCATTGCAGTTGTAAAATGGAGCAGAGAGATTGGTGGCATCATTTAATATTAATTAATTCACAACATAGTGGAGATAATCTATAATGAATTCATTCGTGTGCTGTATAATTCATCCAGACAATGAGGAATGTCACCATCACAAATAGGAAGCACATAAATACCAGTGGTAAGTTTTTCATGGTTTTTAATTTGACATATCTTTGTCGAATTGGTAATTTTAATGTAAAAATATAATCTGTATATGGACCAACAATTGTGGGGAATTTTAGAAAACAAATTAATTTTCTGAAGGAGCGTGAACTTTTATGATGGATAAGAGATACTATATGATATAATTATTATAAACTAATTTATCTTATTGCTTTGCACATATTTTGAACTGCATTGAGTAGTCAAGTACTTAAAGTTTCAGTTCAGAGTATTTATGGACGATATATGAAATCCAATGGTTTTACACTTCGTTTAGCCTTAAATGTATTAGTCTTACTTTGAAGGATTACATTATAACCCTAGCTTATAAGCTATGCCGAACATTGTATAATAATGCAAGTTAAATTTTCTACCTTACATTATTATTATTAGCACCGCGTCTTACTACCCGTTTGGGTTATACGCTTAAGTACTAATTACACTAATGGGTTAGGAATTTGAAGGGTTAAATGTCGAGGAAGTGAACCCACATTTGCGTGAAGGGAGAATGGAAAACCTTTTAGGAAAAACCACCCCTAGTTCACCCGACTGAGATTCAAACCTGGATCTCCCCGTCCTCGGCAGTCTAGCTCAACACGAAACTAGCGCTTTAGCTAACTACGCCACCGAGTCGGGATGTTACAGTAATGAGTTTGAAATGATGTTGGATGTTGAGTACTTAATTTTAAGTTGATCAGGCTAAGCTATAGTGAAATTTTTTTTTTTTTTGAAAAAAATAAAATTTTTAATTAAGTATACAAAACTTAAATACAAATTTTATATATCTATCTATCTTTCTCTCTCTATTTATATATATATATATATATCCCTTTCTCCTTTATGTTGATGGCCTATCTGTGAGCTGAATTATTTTATAGCTATTTATATTATGTAATCTCCTATCTAGCATAAAACTATTTTTGTTTTAAAAATACAGTTCTCATTTATTCCACTCATAGGCTGCTTGGCTCATTCATAAGGCAGGAATAAACCAGAAATGCTATCTTAGAAGTTTGATGTTTTTATCTTTGAGTGTAATAGATAATTAAAAGTGATTTTTTAACGGTTTACCTAGAGCAGGGCTAGAAAACTTGTGACAAATATGCTCAATGTTCCACATGAGACGATTTTATGGTCACATCCACAGTTGGCCATAAAACTTTAAAATAAAATAATCCAAAAATGAAGTTATCCTACTCTAACTGGTCTCAGGATTTAATATTAAGTTTAACTGGTAAAGTAAATGGATACGATAAAAGGATCTTTCAACAATAAACAAAATTTTTGTAATTTCTTGTAAACTAATTATTGGTCACATATTATCTACTTTCCTTCCCACTGACTTATTGCACCAACTAATACAACACACCACTGGTTGGTCGATTACAACAACCAAGGAATTTACTAACTAGGAAATATGCTAAAATTTGACATGAAGCATGCAATCATACACAATATAGTGAAATTCTAGAAAAAAAACATTTTTTTTTAATAAATAATGTATTTTAATACTATTATACATTTAAATGGTTGCAGTATACTGTAATATTTGACTACAGTGAGATTTTTATTTGGTTAGTTCTAAGAAACATGCTTTCATACACAATTTAGCGAATGTCTAGAACAAAACAACTTATTTTTAATATAAATCACATTTCAAAATAATTATTTAAATTTAAGTGGTTGCACTATCATATTTGTTTACATTGAGATTTTTCTTTGGTTCATCCTAATCTGATAACATGCCTAAGAAACACATTTTTATTAATCTTTATTTTGAATTCTATATAAAACAGCACAGTGATTTAAACCAACACTTGATCAAATATTAATTCAGATATTTATAAACTGTTTGGCCTTGCATATTTTTTCATGCATTCTATTATATTTTGTTTACAACATAAAATAATATATTCTGGAAACTTTGTGATATTCAATACTCCTAACATAGTTGAATTGATGTCTTGTAGCAATTGTCAATACTGAGTATTTTTTATTAAAACTCCTCTCAATAGCTAAGCAATTATATCTGAACTAATGAATTGTTTTTTCTAGTATTTTCTCCATACGGGGATAGCATCAATGATCACATCAATGTGTACAATCTTATGAAAAGTCATTATAAGAGAATTTACCATGCCAAAAAGGCTGTGAACACTTCGCCTCCTCAAATCAACAAATCACGCAACTCGCTGTTGACCAACCACGCACACAAATCTCGCAAGGCCTCCACTGACCGATCCCAAAAGTCCCATGAAGTGTCAGTATGTCACAGAGATGCGCTCCACAACTCGTCGTTTCTGTGCTCAACTGGTACACTCAGCGCCACTTCTTTGAAAGATAGGCAGCTTTTGGCGCAAACCTCTACTGCAAGCATTGTACCGGGACTCACCTCAAGTGAATCAGAGTTTTTCCACTACATCGTCTATGACACCAAGAAGTCACCTTCCACGTACAGGTGTGTTCTATTGATCCTAAACTTAAAATAATGTCTCATATAGATACATTATAATAATGTCCACCTTAATTGGTCTAGCAGTCGATTTAATTTATCACCAAGACTATTAACAGCTTAATTTAAGGGCTAGAAATGAGGAAGGTAATTTAGATTAAGTGCACTTGCATTATCATGGAGAAGGGATTGGAAAACCACCCCCAAGATACCCATTTGAGATTCCAATCCTATGGTCCTAGTGGTGATGGCCATGTTTGTTTTATGAAACATTTCACTCTCAGATGGCTTTGTTTTTATATTTCTTTCATGGATAGTTGTTTTTAAAGTAGACTTTTAACTTGAGGTAATAGTTAGCCATTTATATTACTTATTTAACATATAGGCCTAAATAAAAAAAGTCAACAATTTATTTTATATTTTCATGTGTCCAGGCTTTGAGCGCTATTGAAATTTCTTATTTTATTTGTTTTGCTAATAATGTTTGTTTCTATCGTGCGGCAATATTTAAAAACAACCGGTAACTGGGGTTGTTTTTTGTTGTTAAAACGAGTGGTCCAAGATGGGATATGTGAGAGAGATAGTGAGTGTTGAATCACGGTGAGAGGGGGTGAAGCTGAGATGTCTTGAGTTAGAACATAACTGTGAGTGGGTGAAATAAAGGACCTATAGCTCATTGCACTGGGACTCTGGCCCCGAAATAACTAACGTAGAGAGTGCACCTGGAACTTGGTCCACATTATAATATTATTGTTTTAACACTATATTTCTTTACAAATTAACATTATATATATAAATAAATAAGAAATGTTATGATATATAATTTCTTATTTTATTATTATTGTTATTATTAGCACCGCGTATTGCTACCCATTCACGTTATACGCACTTACGCTAATGTGTGATGGTAGGGTGATTGTGAGATGAAATGGAGGACCTACAGTTTAACGTGAAATCCGAACCATGGTGGAGGCCTGGTGTTGACAGTTTAGACTAGTGGTTCTGATGATATGACACTTGGCGAGTTTCAGGTGCACTTCAAACTGATACATTAAATATATTCTATAATATTTATCAAGCATATTAGCAACATACATTCAAACAATTTTAATTATGATCGAATAATCCTGTATGCTGGCTTAAAAGCATAATTTATTTGAAAAAATATCTGTTCATTTTGTTTAATAAGCTGAAATAGTATGTGAACTGCATTGTTTATGCTTCTGCACTAATAATAATTATTGGATGTTATGGTATGTATAGGGAATGGTGGAAGGTATGCGGATTTGCACACGCCTCAAACACCACTCACTTTGCTGTGGAGCACAAAAGGTTGAATAACGCTGCTCTATATTAGCCAAACTAAAACATTTATGGTGAATGATTCTGGATGATGGACTGGTAATTTGTTTGTATATGCAGTGAATGGATGTGTCAGTATCCGCCCTCAAGAGAGATGAAGAACAGTCCTACCAACAAGAGGTCCCCACCCTCTATCGTTTGCACTGCAAAGGCCGTTAAGCCCAAGGAAGTCAGCCCCTCAAGACGGAAACATCCCATTAGCAGGTCACCAGCACCTAGAAAGGTAAGTGAATTCATAAATTTGATTTAATTTTCTTCTTTTAATTATGTCTCAAAGAGTGATGTCAAATAATTATCAGTAACTAGAAAATTAATATAAGTGTAGTTTGATAGTGTATAACCCGCCCAGGTAGTAAGATGCGGTGCTATAGTGTTTTATAATATATAACCCGCCCAGGTAGTAAGATGCGGTGCTATAGTGTTTTATAATATATAACCCGCCCAGGTAGTAAGATGCGGTGCTATAGTGTTTTATAATATATAACCCGCCCAGGTAGTAAGATGCGGTGCTATAGTGTTTGATAATTTTTCACCTACATTTAAAATGTATCCATTATCAAGTGACATGTTCCTTATTGTCAATTTGTGTTATCTAGAATGTACTATACTAGTTTATTTAAGAATGCAGAATGAGAAGGAGGAATTCAAATAATTGAACCAGAATTATCCTGTAGATAAAGTAGAAAACAGTTAATGGAAAAACCATTCCCAATATGCCCCGCTCGTATTTTGACTCCAGCTTTTCATATCAAAGTTGAGCACACCAATCAATAATACTGTTGTTGAGATAATTATTTTGGTGTTTTTATTATTAATGGCATACACATTTGTCAGAAAATATTATTTGTTTTTGTTGTATTTGGAAGAAGGTACAATAATTATATTACTATTAGGGATGAGACCTTGAATCCTTATAGTCCAATACAAATACTCATTATTAGGCAAGATGAGGGATAAACGGAATATCAAGCTGAAAATTGGTGTGCATATAAAAATTATTTCATGGAACACAGCACCGTTGAGTTCCACAAAATCCCAGTTGCACTAAATCCCCTATGGCGGAAAACAGGCCGCCATTTTGAATTTCTGCGTTTTCAATGTTAGCGGCTAGGTAAAAGTAGTTAGAAAGATGCATATTGGATAAAAATACATTTTATACTGTTGGTAAAGTTATCATAGGAAAGTGTGAACATTTTATTTGATTACAGTCAGTTTAATGTTACACTATACCTAGCGGAAAGCCAGACAAATATTTTACGAAGCTGTTTTATTTTATTATAAGGGATGGGATCAAAAAATGTTTCACATAAAAATTATAGATCGCTAAAAATTTAAGTACAAATACTTATATTTAGGAAAGTAATGGAGTGTGGGGAGAGTGTCAGAAGCGAAGAAAACAAATTTGGTTCTGTAAATGGCTGGTCTAGCAGAATCTAGTTGGCAACGATTAGGGCGTAGCTTATAGTTAGGTTCTTTGTTACTGAAGCTCGTCATAAATACAGAATAATGTTACACACATTGAGAACTTTATCAACCAATGAATGTTTCAACAAGAGCATCGTGCTTCGGCGGGTAGGAGGCGCATCAGTGGTCAGAGCAGTGCTTTGGCGGCGACATCCTGCTCTTTCACTATATCTTCGTTTTCTTCTTCACCAGCTTCGGTTGTCTTTATCTGCTTGCCACACACTTCTCCACCACAAATGCCACACATACTGGTGCAGGGGAGACCATTACGATGACATTCACAATTACGTTTACATTTGGATTTGCAATTACAAATTTAAATCGAAGCAAACACTCAGGCAAGTGGTAATGTGGCTGGTACTGGTAAAAGGTAGCCATCTTTATTTTCCCAACCCCGTGTAGTTGGAGGAGTGGAGAACCACGCCAAGCCAGATCTGAACACGTGGAAAGCTCGCAGGCTGTTCTATCTTGCTGCAGCAGATGTTGGTGGTGGGACTGACAAATCAAACTTTGCATATTAACTGCTTTGCTATTGTGCTAAGGTGAAGTTTGTATCTTTTCTTGTTTATGCTATCAATGAAGTTCGCACCATACATACAAATAAGCAATATTGTCAACAGAGGATGTCCTTTCATTGAAAATAAGTAATTCTTTCCTGAGTTTTTTTTCTCCTTCTTCAAAAAAATTGAATGCAGTCCATTTTCTTTTCCTAAACATTGAAGAAGTTTTATCACATCCTGTTATTGCATGAAGAAATATATTTACAGTGACATCTCTTATAGCGTACTGAATATTTTTCTTTGGCACATTTGTGAACCTAGAACAAGCAAGCCAAAATCTGAGGTCTTGTCTGGAAGAGCAATCAGTAACACAATTAAGTCTGTGTCATCTCCAGCCACAACTGATTGTAAGCCCTCACGTGATAGATTTACGACTCTGTTTACGATCATGGTGTATGCGTCAGCGGGAGTTTGAAATACTTGAATGTTGGAGGATCTTAGCTCAGCAGTGAAATCTATGAATCTCGACCTGTTTGACGAATTCAAAAGGAATGAGTGTTGCAATGTAGCTGCTATCGTTGAAGGACTCGGCAATCTTCACTGATGTGTTATATTCCCGTCTCATATGTTCAATGTCTTTAGGTAATGGGTCGAGAATTGTATCCATAGAATAAAATATTACTTCTAGTGCCATAGTTCTTGGTTACAAAATCAATGTACTGACAGCAAATTTTTGAGAAAATAGCTAATTTTGGCCAAACTACTGTGTGAAGCAAATCCTCACCATCTTTAACGTAAATAGGACTTTATAGTAAGTTTTCACTCAAAGGACAGTCGGAAAACTTATTGTAATATACAGAAAACAAAACTGCAACACTTGACTCTAAATGACGCATCCATACTTGCACGTGTTCACTGAGCGCCAAACAAACCGAGCGCTGGGAACATGCCACGTTTTGTAAGGTTGCCTCACAAGCTTGGGATTGTTCTGTATTGTTGTATACATTTCAGGTTCTCATGTCCAACTATACAAATGTACTAAGGATGATTTCTTTGTAATTTTTCTCCCTCCACAACTTTTGCTTTAAACATTTTTTGGTATCATCTGTCTTAATAATCAAAAACAGTTTCTTAACTAAATTTTAGTCTTCATCTCGGAACCATACAACAGTAAGCAGTCTGTACAGTTTGATAGAAATGTGTCATGAACACATAATATACTACATTATTCGTGTCATCAATGATGTAACTAGTGTTTCAATGTAAAATTTATCTTTCTATCGTGTTTTGTTCAGCCACTATACTTGAAAAAGTAAAAATCCAATATGGCTGCCTATTTTCTGCCATTGTAGATTTAGCCAAGCCGGGATTTTTTGGGACTCAAAACGAATTATCATTCCATAATGCCAGTTATTTAAGTTCACAAATTTTCAGCTTGATATTTTGTTTTTCCACCTTAACACGTCTTTGTTCTTGTCTATTAAGCAGTTTTACCAATATTACCAACATCAACCGACAAAAAGAGTACCTTTTTTTGTGATGTATGGTTTGGTTTCACTCACATTTTAACCAGAATGAATAGGATGGGTTTAATCAATAAGCCCTTCTCACTTAATGGCTTTCTTGCTCTTTGGTCTTCTCAAATTAGAGCTACAAACTTTGTCTTGTGGTTGTTGTTTAGTTGTGATAATTTTGCAGGAAATGTTTACATACATTTCAACTATAATTCATGACATATAAATTTAGTTTGTTATGAAACATCCTCTCCATTAATGGGTCTTTCTAATCTTTATCCTAAAATCCTTAAGGGTATTTAAAATGTAGGGGGAATCATAATATCCCTAGAATGCTATTTCTTCGTAAAATTTGACTACCGAGGTTTACAAGATTGTCATGTTCCCTCCCTTACACGGGGGCTAGATTGCTTCCCTCTCCAGTACCTTCAGTTGGCCTTGAAACTTTACTAAACCGAATAGTGTTTCTCTTGTCACTGCTTTGATGGTGCTCTAGGAGAAGCTCAGTCGTAAAAGGTCGAGTGTTTAGCATTAACAAAACATTTTACTAATGTAGTGACAATGGTATCTTACAAACTAAAATAAAACAAAGTTGTAATCTTGCTTCCTACTAAACATAAGAACATGGTAATAAACCAGAAAACAAAAAATTTTGGAACCAATGTTCTCGCGCCATTTGTAGAGAACACAGGGCAACATCCTGTGTATCGTTTGATGAAGTTGTGTAAAAAAAAATGACAATCAACAAAAGAACATTTGTACCAGTTGAGAATAATTTTCATTTCGTCACTAATGTATTCAAATTATGTTTTAAATCTAATAAAATGTAAAGTAGCAAAATTTACGAGTGTTTAGCATTCATGTCTCACACAGGGAGGTTTAGCATTCTAGGGCATTCTCGAGGCTTACTCCAACATATAATTTCAGATCAAACACAACAATTAGACTCCTGATCATTAATTTACCACTTAACTCCATGAGGTTTCACATTTAAACAAAATCAGAACTGAGGAAAGATAACCAATAATTCTAATTTTAATTCACTTATACTCCTAAGATCTGTATTGGAATTCAATAGGCAAAATAAAGATTTTGATACAACTTCACTCGAATCATATGCACATGAAAAAATTATGGTTTATAATAGTTAGTTGACTATGTATATGTTAAAATATGTGCAAAACTGTGTTGAACAATGCCCCTGTGCCTTTAGCCCAAAGAACCACCTGACCTCCTCGAACGCCACAATGAAAACTTCGTATTGCCGAGTAAAGCTTTTCAACCTCGCATCTTAAAGTCATCTGCACAGTCTAAACTGCGGGAACTCAGAGTCTACCACCCGCCCCGCAGAAAGATCAACCTGGAAGGTGTACCAACTCTCAATGTTGATTGGCCGAAAGATGATATGGTTAGTTGTGATGTTTCAAGCCACCTCTTCCTTTCAATACGCAATTGTGATCGATTTTTTATTTATTGTTTCATAGATTTTCCAACTTCTTTCTTCCCGATTTTAAGTCCTCTCCAATAAAATATCCATTCATGGAAAGTGTTCTTCTTTTGTTATCGTATAATTTTTAGTGTTTGTTTCCAATTATGTCTTAAGTACTTAATCCATTGTCTTCCTATGTTTTCTCTTTTCCTTTCGAACACTTCTCATCAATTCATTTTTCTTTTTGTTGCCCTGTCGATGTGTTTGTTCTCATTATTTTGTTTTACTCATATTGTTTGTTAGAAATATAATTGTCATCACCTTGTAGTACTCAACGCACAAATTTTAAGGTAGGAATGTAAAAATATTTCAATCAAATAACTAATATTAAAAAGTATTATAAAGTATTAGTGTTCTTAAGTAACCAAAGTTTTAAGCTTGGTGTATCTTTACAATTAGCTTGTTTTATTTTAAATAATAAAACTATTTTTTCAAGTTATTCGTATAAAATTATTTCAATATTATTGTTTTTCAGACATTCACATTCAAATTAGCTTTATAGCTTAACAGAAAGTAGTAGCGATTGAATAAAAATATTAACTATTTTAAGTGGGCTCACTGTAATTAGTTTAAAAAAATTGTACTGTTTGAGATTTCCTTTCAAAATGAATGCGTCCGGTTCTTACTCTTATAATTTACCAGTAAAGTCATTGGGTCAATCTAAACTTAATACAAAAGTGTTTTTTTTTTTCTAAAATAAACGTTGCCGTATCTTTTAAAATGCATCCACATAATTCTGTTCTTTCCCTTACTTTGCATACGAAGGGGTGTGAAAGTAAGAATACAGTATAAAGGTCCTAACTAGTCTATTAGGAATTAGGTTCATCTCCACATTTAGAAGTGTCAATTAATGCCTTAAGTGGTTGGAATGTTTTTCCTGGAGTTTGATGCACTAAAGGTACATATTACAATCATATAAATATGAAAATATCAGTACGCTATACAATATAACTTCTTTTGTGCCCCTTTGTTTAGTTTAAATCACAAAGTATTTTAACTTATCTAAAACATAAAACAACATTACAAATTTTATTTAATATAGTTTTGTTATTCTTTATCTTTTCAACAGTTCAAAAATATTTTCATACCAATGATTTGTCAATTTATTTCTAACGTTTCAAACAATTCATTTGAATCCCATATTACTGCAATAACTAAGCAAAATAAAAGTAGCTTGGAATCAGAGTATTACATTTTTATATCTAATTTGAGCTCATATTGGTGAATGTTCATATAACATAAATATAATGAATTAAAAAAGATTTAATATTGCATGAATTTAGCTATACATTTGAAATAAATAAGAAAATAAAAAAAATCCACATTTAAATAATTATTACTAAGTGTCTACATTGTAACTAATATTTATAAAGTAACAGTTTAAAACCTTTAATTTTCCTGTCCCGATGATCTCAACTGGATTTCATATGAATAATTTTAAAATGTGTAACCCCATTCTACATCAGCATAAAACATGTGGCATGAAAAGAGGCTCAGTCATACAAATAGTACTATATTAGTTCCGATCAATTATAAGTAAATTTTTAAAAAAAGTGTTAATTGATTATTACCATTTACGCCACATTTTTATTTTGCATGTGTTTGCTACATTATGCAGATAAGCCCATACAGTAAGTCATGAAAGGTTGGACCACAACGATGTGTTTGAATTAGACCTTGATAGAAACAAGTAAAACTGTCTCTTTATAGAGAGTACAAGAGATATATAGGACCACCTACTGCATAACATACAATCATGTGTGTTTAGATCTTGCACATAACTCGTTCTTATAGTCTCGTAGGATTCACCAGCAAGTTCCTTTCATAATAGAATATGTTCTGCAGAGATTCCTATCATTTCCATTATGCTCTCATGAAGAGACAATTTTGAAATTTGGATCTACACCTTGTGCTAGACTGGGCTCCCAATTCAAGGCAAGGTCCTTGTATGACCTATTAAGGAGGTTAATCAGTTTCTGATTCTATCAAAGGTCACCAGGCAGTTCTTTGTAAACAAAGGGAAATTGGCGCCAAACGGCTGTTTTAAATTAAACATTGAAAAGGGGATAGGAGATCAAGGCCCACACATTTACCAGAAAACTGTAGTCCTCAAAGTTCACAACTAAAAAACACAACAAAACACACAATTATTAAATTTTCGGGGTATTTCAGTCTCCCTCAGTAGAAGAGAGTAAAAGACTGGACTATAGCAGCACGGCTAGAGGTGGAGGTAAACTTAAATTTTGATGCCTATATGGTTGTTATATTGCATCATATTTATCCATGATTATTGTTGCTAGATTGACATAGTTATCAACTTTACCTAAAATTGAATTCTTCTACTACTAATATAATTCGTTCCTTATTAACTATTAAAATGTTTTTCATAAAACAGATAAAATGACTGAAAATTAGTTTGATGATATGCTCTTTTTATTTTCATTAGTTCTTGAATATTGGGTTTGATAATTGACAGAGCACACCACAAATCACTTTCCACTTAAAGTTAACAACGCTGTTTAGTTTTTATGAAAGTCAGAGTTGAAAATTTGTTGGTATTGCACCTTATAGATGAATTACCACTGGTAGGCAGTGTTGCCAAAACCACAAAGAAAAATTCTTACTGGGATTTAAATAAAAAATGTTTTTAATTGTTATCTAATTTTAAATGTTATTTCCTAATTATTGTTCAACCCTCCCTTCCTGGAAGGGCTCACACCCCCTTCTCTCTCCACGGTTGGGAACCACTAATATAGAGTTATGAGGCTCCAAATAATATTTTAAAAAGTTATATTATTCATAACTTTATTATTTAACTTTTTCCCTTAACTTACGCTTAGCTTATTGTTGCATTTTATTTCAGATAGTAAATTAATTTTCTATTTATATTACCATAAATCTTAAATTGTGTACTTTTCACAATAAGTGGGTCATTTCTTAAGCATTTTTCGTAGTTAGTGACTCGCGTCTGGTAATTACCATGAACTGGGCTACAAGAAGGATATAATGGCCAGTTCAACATCTATTTGTAGGTTTAAAGTGTTGGTTAACATGGTAGTTCCTCTAAAAACACAAAGGAAAGTAAAATTATATTTTGTTTTAATGAGAACCCTAAGCTGTAAGTCTTTCTCTTTTTCATTACGTCTGGAATATCCATTCGGATTATTCACATTTAACTACACTAATGTGCTATAGGGATGGGGAAGGTAGAATTTTGAGTAAAATAAACCTGCATTTGTATGAAACTGTTTAGGGGGAAAACCCAGCCGGGATTCAAACCTTGACCTCCCCATCAACAGTAAATTAGACTAGAAGAGCTTGATATTTAATCTGCCTGCCCACTGATATAGGTAGCTTATTTATTATATTTTTTTTCCTATTAGTGCCTTAAAGGTGTTTATATTTGAATCCTGGCTTGAGTTTTCAAGAGAAGACATTTTAGAAAGGGTGTGGGCGAATGGGTATTAGTTAAGTCTGATCAGGAACTCTTCAGTGTACCAAATTCTTGTCCACATTACAACACAAATACGAATACATGGTTGCAGTCGCGGGTTGTTTGGGAGAAAAACAAGCAAGATGCGACCTCAGGTGAGGACTCGGCTCGATCTTCTAGGCCAGCATCGGAGCTGGGTACGACCCAAGAAGCCAAGGAGACCCTTTTGCCGAAAAGCTGCCATTGTGGAGAGAAGGTAGCACAGAGCAGTTTCAAGGTGTGTTGCTATCACTAGTAAACCAGTCTACGCTTGGGATCCAATGGTTCGCCGTTTGAGTACCCTGGCTTGATCTCAGCTAGTCCTATTAGGGGCAATTACATGATTATGTTGGTATCAAACAAATGATAAGTACAATTTATTCATAACTATAATTCTCATTGCAGTAGATTTGTTTAAAAAAACATGTTACGACGACACACTGTTTCAGGTGTCAAGTCGTGACTCGGCATACAATGGCGGTGTTTCATCGGGCGGGGAAAGCAGGGGTACGTCCCCAGACCATATTAATATGCTCATGGAGTCTCTGAGTGTGTCTGAGAAGACACCGCAAACCATTTCTATGTCCAAGAGGGTGGACGCAATGTATGCCAAGTTTGTAAATGATATCACGGAGGATGTATTGCGCCGAGGGATCTACACCAACAAAGGGCTCAAACAACTGTTCAATAGGCACATTGCTGAAAACGAAGGGTCGCTGAACAAGGTAATTATCTGTTTACCAGGTTGGTTTCACAGGAGTACTTTCATATTGAACTTAGTGGTAGACGAATGTGTGAAAAAGAGAAACATTAAAAGTTTTAAGAATAAAAAAAGCATGTGTGACTCTGTGTATGGTTGTTATTGAAGCAAAGGGTAGGGAACTGTGGACTTTATTTTTCTATAAATAGTTTTTTAAGTTTCTTATTTTGATATTTTAGTGTTTGTTCAGTATTAATTTCTAGTCTAAATGAGTTTTGTGTCAAATGTTTTAACTGAATTCCACAAATTTGATGTTGGTCAGATAGGCCCAACCTTATCAATCATGTAAGGTATTTTTTCCACCTTATCAATGAAGGGTGAAATTAACCCATATCTAATTTCACACATACTAAGTGTCAAGCTCAAGGTTGGCTGGTTACGAGGCTGGGGTTTGAATCTCGACCAGGTGTACCAAGCGTCATTTCATGTAAATTGGCTCTCTCTCTCTATCACTCTCTTCATAGAAAATATGGTTACTTTTTTTTTAACTTTATCGTCCGAAGTGTGAAGCGTAATAGTGTAATAGTTAAAGAAGAAATGAAGAGAAAAGTGTGTTTTTCTATCTAGGTCTAACCTAACTATCCTTTCATGTTGGCTTTCTTTACTATCACTTACTTTACATCACTGTACAGTGTTTCTACACTATCTTATTATACATTTCCAAGCCATTAGACACTAATTCATTTTATTATTAAATTCTGTTTGAATATTAATCCTTTATTGGTTTGAATTGTGATACAAGGCGCGAAAGTAGCCTGATTAATACACATTGTGAAAATAAAGATATAATCAGAACATGTTTTTAAAAGCTGACCTCTCTTTAAAGTTTAAGCTATAACTTCTCCATACACAATATCTTGAACTTTCGCCTGTAAATGCTAATAAAAAAGAAAGAAAGAAAGAAGTGTCACAGCATAAATAATTGCTTGTTAGGGGAATAATTAAATCCAATCAAAAGTATTTTAGTATTTTTTTATCGCACTAACTCCATTTAACTTTTTTACCCATTTGGCACTTTTTATACCTTTTTAAACTTTTTACCTACTTTACCCTAAAGTAATAATTTGTTTCCACTTTTATTCCTTATTCTTTAACCTTTCTACCCCATTTACGCTTTCTACCTCGTTTGTCTTTTACCTTTTCTTTCTCTTTTCAATTTTTACCCCTTTTAACCTTTACACCATTTTTATAATTTACTTTTTGCCCTTTTGAATATTTTTTTTCCTTTTTACCATTTCTGCTCAATTGTGCCCTTTTTGACATCTTGTTCAATTTTGGACATTTTTGCTATATTTGTTCTTAGTTCACTTTTTTATTAGATTTACTTTTTAGATTAATTACCGTGTTTTGCCCCTGAGAAATATTTTAGGATAAAAAGGGCATAAAGAGTGTAGTGTATAAAGGTTTAAGGGTAAAAAGGTGTAAAACTAAAAACGTATTAATACATAAAAGTTATTTATTAGAAATAAATCACAACATTTAAAGATTATTATTAGTAAATCATAGTGACATGAGAAGAAAGGTTTGTTGTGGATACCAAACTCTTTTTGTTTACTTTCACTGGCATCCAAACTTCCATGATCACCAAACTACATTACAAATTGTATGAAATGTAGTACTAAAGCTTTCTCGCTGCATTAATATTTCTTAATTTTTTTTCTGTTTTTAATTAATTAAAATAATTATAATCAAAATTTCAAAATTCTGGTTGAGGTACACATATTGGTACACAGGGGCTACTAATATTTAAATTTCAGACCGCTGCATGGGGTAGATATGCCGCAAAGCTCATGACAGACACATAGACTCTTCATTTTACTAGTATAAATTTGTCTAGTGTATATTCACATTTGATAAGTGGTAAATTAATTATTTGGGTATATTTTTATTAGACCTGTCCCATAATTATGTTGTGATAAACTACTAGTAAGCGTATAGTAACTATAAAATTATTGGATTAAAAATTTGATATAAATATTTTTTGATTCGTAAATCTGAAATTAATTTGAATCTTAAAGTCTTGAATATCCTTAAAGGTACAAATATTTAAAGTATCCATCCTTATATAATATATTTTGTTCCTATTTTGTGAAGGAGAGGATGATGGGAGAAGTTGAGAAGCTGTGCCAAGACTTGGGTGTGTGCAGCCAGGCTGAGCAATCAATTGTGAACCCTCCTTTCAGCCTTGACACTGGAGGACGTAGCCACGCTGTTAAGCAATTTGTGTGCACAGCGCAGCAGAGAGCACCAAACTGTGACTGCTGTGACAGTAAGTTTCGCTCTCACACATTCTCAAAATTCCGAGTCCATAAATTCACATAAATTGGTCCTGTCATATGACATGGGATTTGGTGTAAATTTCTCGATGGATTGTTTGGTCAGGCCCTGCCTTATTTGAAGTAGAGCTGTAAAAACTTTGTGCCAATTGGAAAGTTGTTTCAGGTCGTGAACATCAGAATCAGAAGTATCGATGGTACAGGGGCAATTGTAAAACCTGCGAGTCTGCTTCTTTCAGAAAAAAAGTTGCCCTAGACCTTTTATCATCAAATCCAAACGACAATGCTCATGTTTGGGATGATAATTTACAAGATAATTATAAAGTAAGAGATCCAAAGCTAGGTAAGCTTCCAGATAAATTTACTAAAAATGTTGCTGACAAAACCTCAATGGGGAAGTCAATAAAGGGGGCCCCAGAATCATTTAGACTGCCCGGTGAAGAATTTAAAAAAGCTGATACTTTGATGTCAAATGCAATTATGCAGACGGATAATGTTAATAAGTCGGTTATAATAACACAGACAGACTGTACTCCTAAATCAGATGTCCAAACCAACACTAATCCATATTTAGAGAGTCAGATATATACTTCACTGCCACACAAGGAGTTTGCCGAAATTGATAACAAGACACTTTTAGAGCAAATCGAGAAAGTCATCAGAACATTACATCCTCAGATATTCAGAAATGGATGTTTTTGTGAGAATGCTAATGCGAGAGGAGTCCACAAATCCACAGCTTATGTTCAGACATCACAGATCACATTAGTCGACAAGGCCACTAGTATGGTTGATGTTGCGCAGCAAAATAGACGCTTAGATAATCAACATGATTACAGTCAAGAACCAAAGAAACTTATGATTGATGTCGGATGCCAAGCAGTAGACGTACAATCCGTTAAAGTTGTCAAATGTCTCAAAACGCCACCTGGGGATTTACAATCCAATAAAGTAGTTGTCAAACGTTCCAAGAACTCACTTGTGGATGCAGAGTGCCAGACCTCAATTGAAATGGTCAATGCAGCTGTTAATACAGGGCATTCAAAGTTTTTACTGAACAACATGAAAAAAGTATGTGTTAAAATGCCATTCACAACGTATAAACTTGTTAAGACGGACCATGATTTAGAAGAAGAAGTAGATGAAGAATCTTCACTAGTTGAAGTAACAAATATTCCACCAGATGTTGACAAAACAGATGAAACTGTTGACACTGTTTCAAGCGATAATATTGAAGAATATCAAACAACAGGGAAAAAAATGCCCTATCAATTACTAGCCCCTCCACAAACAAATAAATTCTCAACCACTAAAAAAGTGATTTATTCACTTTACAATGTTGCAGACCAAACTCAATCAAACACTTCCAACTTAGCACTACCTCTGTCAAGCCATTCTGAGACAAAAATTGACCAAGATGTTTTCATAGATAATCTGGAAATGGAAATGGAAGTTGAAGTTGAAGTTGACTCTTTGGATGTGGATTCTGTCGATAGTTTGCTAATCCTTAAAGAACGACTGCGGAATTTCAGTATGGACCCCACTATGCTCCATACCTCCATTCTAAGAGACCAGGCAGAGCTGAAGCCCATGGGAAGCACACCTCGAAGAACATGAGTATCTAGTATGGCCATCACCAGATAAACCATAATAGCTTTGTAAATATAATCATAGCTTTTATAAGTGAAAAAATATTCAAATACAACCAAAATGTTAAATTTTTGTTAGAATTCTTATTCGAAACATAAATATAAAAAAATTGGCATACATTTTTCATGTAAGTTGGTCAAAATAAAGAAAAAGGGGGAAAAAAAAAAGTGCACAATAATTTAATGTAAGGTTTAGTATAGAGAAGGAATCCAACCTGAAAAGGTAGTTTGGTTTGGTCTTGAAAGAAAACTTCTCTCTTCATACATTTTTTACACTTTAATTTTTAAACGTATAGGAGAGAAGATGTAAGTTTGAAGAAATTATAAATAAATTGATAACAGAGTGTTTGTTTTTTATCAAAGCCTAAGCTAACTAACTATTCTTTCAGTTTATCTTCCTTCCCTATAATTTACATTACTTTACAGTATATCAACACCGTTTCTATATAATATATTTTAATTAAAAATAGTTTAAAACATATTATCTAAAGCCTATGTTAGATGCATTTAAATTGTTTATAATGTCAATAAAAATAATCAATAATTAATTACATCTCTAAAGTGGTATGCTTTGTTTAAATAATTATCATAAGCAAGGATCCTTGCATTATGTGCAAACTCTAAAATTAAAAGAATTAAAAGTTTAGTAGAATTCATCAGTAAAGTTTCAAAGACATAATGTGTTACATACAAAATTCTAAACAAATATTTGGAGAGCAAAAAAAGTTCAGTCACAATAGCACCTCTAATTGTGCAATATTAATACTGATATGTAATTATTTGTTTTCTGGGTTAATTCAACTACCGCCCATATACTTTTGTGGGTAGAATTTAATATATATGGTCTCTTACCCTACATGATGAAAAAAAAATTAGGGTGTTTGAAAATAAGGTGCTTAGGAAGATATTTGGTCCAAAAAGGAATGAGGCTACCGGGGAGTGGTATCCTGTACTCAACACAAGACATTGTTAGGATAATCAAGTCTCATAGATTACGGTGGGCAGGACATGCAGCGCCAATGGGAGAATCTAGAATCTGGTTCAGTTTAATGACTTGCAAACTCAATGAGAAGACCTAGAATTGATGGGAGGATAACATTCGAATGGACATTTATATTTAGTAAGACAATATAGAAACGCTGTACAATGATGTAAAGTAAATGTTAGTGAGGAAAGCCAACCTGAAAGGATAGTTAGGTTAGACTTAGACAGAAACAAATATTCCTTTTTCATATAGTTTATGAAAAAGGAATATTTCCGAAAATTTCAAAACATTGTGTAACTGTGGAAGTTTGAAGAAGTGGGAAGTGTAAAAGTGTAAGAATAAATGGAGAAGTGTGTTTATTTCTGTCTAGTCCTAACCTAACTATCCTTTCAGGTTGGCTTACTTCACTATACATTTCCAGGCTAATTAGGCAATGATTCATTTGATTATCATTAGAATGGACCTAAAAGAGTTAGGGTGTAATGAGGTTGACTTTTTAGAAGTATCTCAAGATAGGCATAAGTGGCTTACTTTTGTAAGTGTGGCGATGCACTTTTGAGTTCTTAATGCCAAAAGTAGTTAAGTAATACTAAAATTATCTTTTGTATTCTAATTATTGCTAAATAGGTAGGAAAATGGTTCGTTGAAATGGCTCAACATTTGAAAATATTAGTGTTTCAAATGAACAACTTGTTACACATCAATAAAATTTAGTCATTTCAATATTCACCTGATCCCATTTTGTTCACCAGGTGGCAGTACACCAAACAACAAAACATTTTGTCATTTTTATTTTATTTTATCACAAATATATCTCAAATATTATCTAACTTTAGGTTCATCAGTCATCTACAGATCAAAATAGTGAAAAGTGTAATTACATCTTTTGGGCTATGGCTAAGTTTTAAAAAGGAGCATTTTTGGGCCTATACACTTTTTTGGTAAGTTCGTAAGCCTAAAATTGTTGTTACCAGTTGCTCTCTATGGTTGTGAAACGTGGTTTCTTACCTTATTTGATGAAAAGAAATTTAAGGATTTCAAAGACAAGTTGCTAAAGAATATATTTGGTCCAAAAAGATATAAAGAAATTGTGGAGGGGAGGAGGTTACCTAATGATGAGTTACATGCCCTGACTCTTAACAAGACATTGTTAGGATAATCAAATCTTACAGCGGGCAGCACATGAAATGTGAATACATGATTCTAGAACCCTGTTCAGGGTATTGACTCTCAAAACCAATGGGAAGAGACCACAGGAAAGACCTAGATGCAAATGGAAGGATAACATTAGAATGGACCTGAAAGCGATGAGGTGTAATGATATATAACTGGATATAACTAACCCAAGATAGGGATTGTTGGCTTACTTTTTTAAGTGCAGCAATGAACTTTTGATTTTTTAATGCCTTTGTGTAAGTAAGTAAAGTAGTTTTTGATAATAGAATACATCCACACAAACTGATGTCACTTTTGAAGCATAGTTTAGATATAATTTACCATTGTTTACTCTAAGCTTACTAGTTTGATAGAGCTTATGTCAATATGTTAGTTAGTTAGTTAGTTAGTTAGAAGTACATGGCTTGTGTGCTTGCTTTTAGTTAGTTAAAAACTTATTTTTAATTCCAGATAACGACGGTGACTGCTAGAAAAGGTGTTGTTCTCGATTTGTTTCTGCAGTTGCTCTCATCTGGTGAATCAGTTTTACTTATTTTTGTAACTAAAAATAAAGTATCTAATATATATATTTATTTCAATCTGATTTATCTACCAAACAGATGTGAATAATTAATAACTGCATTGAATGGGAAGGCCATCGGAATGTTTTAGCAGCAATTATACAAACATGTTTTCAAATATAATTTTTTAAATTATACTTTGTGCTGTGATAATTTTACTGACTAAAGTGGTGACATTTATACTTGTTTGTTTTTATGCTTCTTCGATGTATTAGGTTTGAAGCGATGCTTTGAAAGCGTTTAGGAAAGCACACTTTTTCTGTAATATGTCTTATTGCTTGTTAAGACAGTTTGTGGCTTAATTAATGCATACAGGATGAGGAAGTTGTATCCTAAGGAAACCCCCTGGTATCTGCTTGGACAGCAAATGATTTAAGTATTTTAGTTTAATCAACCCTGCCCCAAGTGCATCTTCTCAGAGTTGGTCCTCAGCCTTTCTGATCATTCAGATTGTTAACCTCATTACTATTTTCTAAGTTGTCTGTCTCTCAATTAGTTGGGTTGCATATAGTTAGGTTGAGGCTTAAACCTTGGCCAGGTGTACTGTGAGTGGTTTTACACATACAATTTTTCACACTAATAGGATGCAATTTCTCTAAAATACATTCCTCATCCTTATCAAGCAATTAAGCAATTACTAATAAAAGTAATAGTAAAAAATAAATGGAGGTGTTGATTTTAGAGTCTGGGCAATACATGTGTATCATTTCGTTGCGAGCGGATGTGTGGCCGCAGGCTTGGCAAAGTATTTGCATGGGCAACTTAAGTATTAAAATATTAACTAATAGGCAGTGGCGCCCCCCGAATTATAATTGGGTAGGGGGTGAGGGGTGTACATTTAAAGTTGTAGCCAGGATGAAACTCCAGCTGTATAGGACAGAGGACCCTACCCACTATAAACCAATAAATAAATCCTCTTTGATGCTATTCAGAGTTTTTTTAATGATAACTAAGAGCAGCGATTTAAATAATATAAGAGCCATTGAATACATTGTATCAAAGTTATTATTGCTGTAATTTTTTTTTTTACAATTTTTAATTTTTGAGTTGTATTTAATATGTGTAACTGTGTACCTTTTGAATATCTAGCATAAACCTGACCGGCATCACAATGTAGCCCATACATTCAACACACACCTCTTCGATGCTCTCTGTTCTATTTCTACTTAATATGATTTAAGTTTTCATTAAAATTATTAGTACTCTTGGGGTGCGCCATTGTTCATAGTGTCCATTAAATTGTTTGTGTCTGGGGGTATAGAATAATCATTCAATTAAAAAAATAGAATAAGTTTATTTTATTTTAAATTACAGTGTTTCTAAGAGTGTAGTTTCTACAAGTGTGAAATTTGTGTTTATGAAAGAGATAATATATATTCTTGGTTTGTGTAAGGTTTGCTCTTGACTTCATGAAATCGACAAATTGTGTTACAGTGGTATGTTTATAGAAAATAATTTTCAAAATCACTGTCAATCTTGTTAATATATAACTATATTATTAGTACTATTTTTATCAACATTGATAATGTTTGTTGACAGTGACAGCTGCAGAACATGAGAGTTGATGTATGAATACATAATAATAGTTGTAGAATATTTTTGTACCTTGTCAATCAAAGCCACCCATTGTATAGCTAACATTTCATAGTCACACCCACATTTCTATCACGTGACTGAAAATACTCTCCTTTTGCCAAGTCTTTGGTCTTGATTTCAAAAACAAATGAATGCATCAATCTAGTTTTCTTTCAAAATAAGTGTGTTTTAAAATGATAATGATTACAATGATAACAAAATGAAATAAATAATAAATGCCCTGTGATTTATACTAACATAGTGCTAGCAATGTAAAGAAACTTAACACACCTTGCATTTTTTTGGTCACGGACATATTTACTCTGTTTATTTTGGGAATAAATTAATACAGTCTTGTAGAAATATAAATCAAAAAGGGTGCAATTTGTGTTTGTGTATTGAGTTAATGTGAGGATCTTTTCCTTCACTCAACAATAGAAAAAGGTGACGTTTAAACATTTTTAAATTATAGGTATTTATATAACTAAACATTTACCCTTAAAATTGATTTCTCTTTCAAAACAGGTGTTTAAAATAAATATCAAATAGGTAACAGATTCCATAAACATGGAAAAATTCAAGTTAACCATTACATAATAAATAACTTTTTTAAAGCACATTGAACTTATTTAAGACAAGAAAGTTGAACAAACATATCCTTCTCAAAATTGTCCATTTCCTTTGCAAAATGAATAATCCCCTCCACTCTTCTGCAAAAGGGAAATATGTAAATTACATACAAATTGTGTCCATAATCAAACAAATCTCTCAACCCTATGTACCGATTTCAAACGCTGTAGTCCAAGCTAGCTAACAAATGTTTTTAGTTCCTAAAACATACCCCCATCTTCTATTAATATTATAACACTTTATTTTTTACATAACCATTTGCTATAGTTTAATATCCATGGGGTTTACTTTAAACATCTATTAAGCACAGGTTGCCTGAAACCCATTGGGTGTTTTCTCTATAAATTCATCATGAATAAAATAAGCTAAATCATTTAGAATTAAAACCAATAAAAATACTCCAATAAAACATTTAAGTAATGACTACATCAGTAACTAATGAATAAAAGATCATATTCCACAGATTTAATTTGTCGTTTCTTATGTGACAATGTTTTGTTTTACTGGTATGTCCTAGTTGATGTAAGCTAAAAGTGATGGTCGAAAACTCTTTGCCTTTTTATTTATTTTATAACAATTTTATTGGTTCTTTTAAAATTAAGAGCTGAGAAGATGAAAAGTAGGCCCTTTATCACTTAGCAAGCAACACAAGTGTATTTATTCTCTTTTCTTTCTTTGTGTTTGATAAAGGCAACAGTGCCGAAATATTATTCTATTTGTGTTAAAATGTGTGTGTAACTACTCCTACTATAGAAGACAGATCAAAGGAAGAAGATGTCACTTTTGTGAATTGGATTCTTCACACATTCTAGGTGGGCTTTCTTCATCAAATTTACTCTTAGTAGTCTAATTTAACGTTTTCTTTAGTTTTATCTATTCCCATTTTTTAAGTGTTATGTGAAATGAATTTTGAAAGTATTTTTATTATTACTAATTATATTTTAAAGTCTAATTTTTTTTTTATATATATGTTGAGCTGGACAGTATTTTCATGTTTCAATATTATTCTAGCACAAATTGAGTCACAATAATTATTGTTCGAGTGTATCAAGTTTTCTCAAACTTATTGTACCTGATCTACAGCAATATTTTTCAAAACATGTTTCATCAATATAAAATGGAAACACTCAATAAACAAATATGTACGTACCCAGTGGTCACTTTATACTTGGTTGTGAAATAAACATTATTTATAAAAGCAAATTTGTATTTGTTTTAATACTTAAATAGTACTAATATAGTACCTTAAAAGGATTCTCATGGGAAGAAAGGTTTATAAAATACAAATAGCACATTTTGTAGAGGTGGGTGGGATCCCAAACGCTCGGGAGGGGAATGTTGGGAATTTATCCATTCCAAAGAGTCAGGTGGTCAAGGGTTCAAGCGGGAATTAAATCCCACTTATTGTTACAGCAGGTACTGCTGCCTGTGGTGAGACAAACAAGTTGGGAAGCTGTGAGTCGATGTGCTCTTGTCTATAAACAGTTATTTGCTAGGTTCAGCGAGAGAGAGAGAGCGCTTGAAAGTTTAGAGGAGAGATATATTATAATCTACCATCTTTTGGGACATAGAAATAAACATATGAGCAATTGTGTTTGGTTTAGCAGGTAAGGTAGAATACCAGAAAAATAGGATATAGTAGTTAAATAATGTATTTACTTTAGAATAAAATATATAGTTGTTAGAAATAATTATCAATCTTGATTGAAGCACCCATTTCACTTTGTGGTAAATCGACATGTGTTTTTAAATGCATTATACACTGCCACAGTAACCCACACATATAATACACAGTAAAATTATATTTAAATGACGAAAATATGATGGGAGATATGTTGAAATTGTAGTCAACACTGGCATTCCTAAGTTGTACAATACGAGACATCCAGCAGCTTTGTTTCTGAATCTTATCATTATAATTGGCTGGATATCACAAGAGTAGTGTAAGTTTACATCTTTAAGAGTGAACAATTAAAATGCATCTTGACAAATTCAATATGTTTTATTTTAAATATAGTAAATATGTTTTAACACAAAGTTACATAATATGACAATGATTAGTTACATGATACAAGTTATGATAAACACAATAAACAACTTAGGGCTGGTCTTATGGCTACAGGTGAATTATTGCTATCGGGAGGTTAAAGTTAGCAACCAGTTAAAAGGTTATCAGCCACTTTAATATTTTACACGTTTTATGAACTGAGTTTATCTGCTGCATAGCTATCTGTAGGATAAATATATTTTTATATAGAAAATGCAATGTTAGTACTGTTTTTACTTGTGTACGCATGAGTATAAGCCCAGACGCTACCGCTACAACCTAGCAAGTGGCGAGAACGTTCAACATTTGTTAAATAATGGCGGCTAAACGAGTGCGAGAAAACAATTTGCGTGACGTGGGCGCAGAAGCTAAGTAATCTTGGAAGTACTAATTTCGGTGTCTGCCAAAATGTGGGCAATAATTTGGTACGACGTTTATAAAATTTCATTTAATGTACTCACATTTAAATAATTTGTTCTTATACAACTATAACTCTACAAATAGCTTGTCATTTTTTATTTTTTTATAAAAGTGTGAATTAAATGTTCTAACTTTATATTGTTAGAGCCTGAGCCTGTGCTTATTAAACACGTGAACCAAGATTTTAACCTAAAAACAGATTCTGATAGGCGAAACCTCATTAAAAACAATGGGTCACTATGGTAACAACCATTTTAACTTTCAGATAAAAGTTATCAGGAACTTAAACCTCCTGATAAAAATGTGATGGATAAATACATTTTATCTGGCAGATAAATGCTATCTTGCAGTCACAAGAAGCACTTTTAACTTATCCATCCAGATAATAATATTTACTAACCAGATTAATATTTATCTAGGAGTCATAAGACCGGCCCTTAAATAGTTAACACAATTTAATATATAGCTAAACACTAATAGGAAAAAGAAAATCACAAATACAATTCAATGCAATCCTAATAATTTCAGTAAAGAATTAAGTGAAAATAAATGTATTATTAAGTGGGAATATGCTCATATTTAGCAAGTTACGAGCAATGTAGTTTCCTTGTTTCACCAAATCAAACCATTATTATTGTGTCTGTAAAATTCATAGAAATATACTTTTAAGATTATTTCTTCGGATTTAATATTAAAAAGTTGAGAGAATTAATTTACTTCTTTAACATAAATGCAAGTTTCTCATAAACATTTTTGAAAAAGTATTTTTGGTCCGTTTTTTGCCAACATAAATTGTTTGAAGGAAACTTTTTAAATCAAAGTTCTAATATTTTTTTATACGAGAGGAACAAGTTGACATTCAAAAAATTTCTTAAACTATTCCTAGTATGTCCTTTCATGATATCCAACCTAAATTCTGACCAAGAAAACGTCTTAATTTCTGTTTTCTGTATGGGCTCAAACTGTGTTCAGGTATAAGGTATGTTTTCTCTTTACACAATTATTTCTAGCGATCAAGCACTGCTGCTCCTGTATAATTTGAAATCAAGAACATGCTCTAAACTGAGCTGCTAGGGGTCCTTACCCTCGTAACCAAAATGATTTTAGATGTGACGTTACTTAGAGTTCTTTTCAAACATGATAAACCAATGAAATACAGATATAACTATTCATAGCGTAAGATCTTGATAACATTTTGGGCAAATGAGTTCTAGTGATTCCATGCATTCATGATAGTTACATTTTAGAATACTATGTTTAATTCCATAAAACATTTATTTTCCTCCCAACACAGGTCATTTCCAAATGAGAGTTTTTTTTTTCATAAAGTGATTTTAAAAGATAAATCATAACCTTTGATCTCAATAAAAATAGAGGGGCTCTTCAGAAAATGGGCATATAAGCCCTTTTTTTCAGTATTGCAATTTTAGATTCTTCAGTTCTTCCTCCATATTGTGTAAAATTATTAACTTCCTGTTTCATTCATAAAAGGCAAATTATTGTTGCAATTTATTAGCCCTTTTATTACAGTTGAAGTTTTCAAATATGATTTAGGTAAAAAACTAGGTTATAATATTGTGAAATCTTGCTGTATATAACATATTCCCTTAAAATCACAAAGAACACCATTTAATATATCATAAAAATAAATTAAGTAATACATAAATGCAGCAAATTTCACTAATGTGCAAAAGTATGTTGCAATACAAAATGGCCTTAAATAATAATTTGGTTACAAATTAACTAGTTCAAAGGATTTTACTTTTAAATGAAAGCAAGCAAAACTATTTAAAAAAAATAAGTACTGATTATAACATTTTTACTTTGCTGACCCCGATGAATTATTTATCCAGCACCTCATCCTACACATTAAACAAGGAAATGTAAAAGGCAACAAGAAAGTGAAATGTATTAAATTTGAAGCTATATTAATATTTATGAAAATAGGTTTGCAAAATATCTTCACAACCAAGTGGAAAACAATATCCAAGGTTTAGGACATCCAAACCATAAAATGGTATAAGCCTGTCTGTCCCATAAACCCCTCATTTTATATAAATGATATATTCAAAAATAATATAATGTAAGTATTAGGATAGGAAGCCAACCTAAAAGGATGACAAGGCTTTGATACTCTTGCATCATCTGATCATGATTAATGTTACATGTGATTTTTACATTTTTGGAAATGTTTGATGAAGAAAGAAACTAGTTTTCTATCAATGCCTTGCATTACTATCCTTTCAGACCGTCTTCCTTCCTTATCATTTACTTTACAGTGTTTTCACATTGCTTCCATACATTTTTAAGTCATAATGCAAATATATTTTGCTACACCATTTCCATACAGAGTGTAAATAGCTCAAAAAACAACTCCATACTTAATCCATCCTCACTAACTTTCTCCACAATTCCATATCCTTGCATACTCCCTTCGCTTCGACAACATCCATACACATTAAAAGAGCATGAATGACTTGGTGTATGAATGTTGTTGAAATGAAGGATGTACGCAAGGATGGGGAAGTGTGGAGAAAGTTAGTGAGGATGGAGTAGTTTTTTGAGCATAGCCCTTAAAATAATGGTGTGATTAAATATATGTAAGTTATGTTACATTAATGCAATCCTTAGCATATAATACATTGAAATTAAGTTTAAGGTTAAGACCTGAATTTAAATATGTGATCTATTTCGAGCATTAATAAGACAAACTTAACTTTAAAAGATTATAAGTTTAATATTAATTATGGTAACCAGGCTAAAATATCCACTTATTGTTTGACTATCAAAATAATTTCAATAATAATCATTGTAACTAAGCGTTAATAATTCTAAGTCTGTTTTCAGTCTTAGTACATTCACTTAGATAGTTATCAACAATATTAACAATGGTGACACACTGATTATTATCTAATGTTTGAAGATTAGCATATATTATTTGAATTAAATTAGCTGCCCCTAAATTCTTCTAAAAATTAGTGTTCTCTCATTCGTTGCACATTTTATATCATAAATAAGCAATGGAAAGATGTAAAGAGAAAATTAAAATCACCACTCTCTTAGGATGGATTTAATAGCCAAACTTTTATAGTTGTTAAAAAAAGGTTATAGCCATATCTAGATATCATCAAGTAACAATATTAGTATTTTCAGCCATATATTTGAACCAATTTTTACTTTGGTTTTTGACTAGCAATGCATTTGAGACCACATTTAAAACAGCATTTAAATACTTTTGTTAAAATTAATTGAATTAGTATTTTAATAACAAATTTGTACCCTTTGCATTAAAATAAAATAATAGTTTTGTTGGCTCAAGAACAATTTTCTTTAAGGTTAGTGATAAATTTTTATTATTATTAGCGTCTTACTACCCATTTGGGTTATGTTTAACATGGGATACGAACCACGGTGGAGGCCTGGCATTCCACACATTCACAAGTTGTGATTAATACACATCTTGTCAGAGGTGAAGGAAGAGGTTCGGCAATCAGATAAATCTGTGCCGGGACCGAGGAATGAACCCCGGACCCTCAGCACAGAGGTCTGACACCTTATCCCTAGACTGCCAGGTCACCTGTTAGTGATAAAAATAAAGGAAAATTACATGTCCATAAACAATTTCAATTTTTTTTTGTTATTTTCCTTTTTTTTTGTCAGAATCATGAAAATTGCACACGATTGTTATATTTACATGTATTAAAATAAAGATCACATTTTTGGGTAACCAAACAGCAAGTTCAATACAAAAATTTATAAGAATTTTTTACTATGTGATTGACACTACGAAATTTTCAAAAACAATTTAAAATCCAGTTTTTTTTAAACAAAGTGAAATCGTTTAACTTTTTTCTATGTATGGCAAGCCGTCAAACGCCATCATATTCAATTGTATCCAGTTTGCATCATTGTATGTGAGGCATGCAAGAAGATAAAACTATTCACTTTGATGTCAAGTTGGAAAGTTAAATCAATCACATTCTTTCGTAAATAATAAACTTAAGAACAAAATGAAGTTCTTTATATAAAGTTATATCACTTTACAAGATGGCCGATATTTAGAGAGTACCCTTACAAAGCACCTTTATTCAGTCAAAAGTTCTACAGTAACAATTTGATGAACGACAGCTATAGAAAATCTTTTTAAGTCTATAATACACAAAGTTTTTTACTTAAGCCAGCAAAGGATGGGTCATGATGAAAAACACAATGTAAATAACTTATGTCACATTATATTTACAATCATGAAAACTTGTGCGGAATTAGAGGATAGATATTATTTATCAGGTGTTAGTTAAATACCAATATTACAACTTTGTTTACAATTAACAAACATTTACTTTGAATCTTTAGATTATTTGGCCTTTAATAGATAATAGTATGAATAGTTTAACATATAACAAAGTTGATTAAGCACCAATACCTTATTTTTTCTAAATAAAATATTCACGACTGTTTAAACATAGTGGAATCAATGGGATGTAACCGTAATAGCTACCTTGATTGCCTTATTTCATTCAGTACACATTTCCGTATTAATAGGAGAACCAAAAGTTTGTGTAAAGATTTTTTTTTAAATGTTGAAAACTATATAACCTAGAGCTTGAGTCTACAGTCTACAGTAGAAACTAGACCATCCAGACATATTAGAACCTAAGTTAGTCAATATATTAAAATATCTGGTTAATTGAACTTTTATATATACATAGACCTACATATATAGAAGTTCATAGTAAAGGACTTAATTTAAAAACTAGTATGTACTTAAGTAATTCACAGTATGTGTTTACAACACATAATAAAAAAATACATATGTACATATGTATTTATTAAATTCAACATAAAAATCAATTTTCAAACTTCTTAAAAAAGCAATTACACAGACCTAACATTCATTAAAAAAAGCAATTAAACAATTATGTATTCTGATTTTTTTAAAAACAGTTGCTGCGATATGAATCCAGATAATTGGGGTTCAATTGTATACAACTTAAAAACAGTAATGGTTACAAAGTGTTTTCACAGAATCTTAATTTGAAGCCTACATGAGGGAATATAAGCCAAATTTCAAAACATTCACATGTGCCAAGCAACACGTAAATTGGCTTGTTTTGAGGTTTATTTGGCATTGTGTGCCAAGTGACCCATTTTAAAACACAAATCTTAAAAAATGGATTGTAGTGCTAGAAAACATTTGTATATGATTTCACAACCTGTATGAGCAGATATTTTCATTGAAAATTACTACATTATTGGATAAAGGAAAACTACTGGTTTCTTGCTATAAATAGATATTTGACCCAATTTAGGACAACCATATTTAATCTGAAATCTAACTATAAAAATTGACATCTGGCATTCATTTAAAAACCAAGGAATGGAAATAGTTTTAAAGATGGTAATAATATATTTTCAAATGATTCAAAACATAATGGTGTAAATAATAAATAGGTAAGTACCGGTACTTAGAAAATCGCTTAAGAAAAAATATAGTTTTTATTTTTATTTTGGAAAGTTTCATCCAGACATCATGATGCAGTGATAAAAAAAATAAAATAATACAAGGCCAACCCACCTCGGTGGCGTAGTTAGCCAACGTGCTAGTTTCGTGTTGAGCTAGACTGCTGAGAATGGAGAGATTGAGGTTTGAATCTTGGTCGGGTGAACTAGGGGTGGTTTTACCTAAATGTTTTTTCCACTTTCCCTCCATGCAAATTCAGGTTCACTTCCTTGAAATTCAACCTCCCCAATTCCTAATCCATTAGCGTGATTAGTACTTAAGCGTATAACCCATTCAACCAGTTGAATATTAATAAATTTCAAACGTGTTCAGCGCATAGGATATAGGACCAATGGTACCAACACACCTCTATTAATATCCTTGCGCTCAAGGATGCCTCATGGTTTGATGTTTGATTTTCAAAAGAACATACTTTTTTATTTATCAAATAAAAAACTGTTCAAATTATATCATAATATTTTCAACATAAGAGCCCTTTTAGGAACTATCCAAAAGGCAAAACTTGTTTTTAAAGTACAAAACCTTGGAAATTCCTAGTAGCCCTATCAAAACAACAAAAAGGTTTGAAAAATATTCTATAAACTTTTACTCTGTTGGAAACAACCATTCCAAAAAATAATAATTTTCAAAGAAAGTTATATGTTTAGATATTTTTACTTGATAGAACTCAAAACGTTATCAATAAGTGACTGAAATGTGCTTCAAGATAACTTTAGTCTAACTGTAACAGTTAAAATTGCAAAATGTTTTTTCAGTGTCTAAGTTGTGATTTATTTTTTGTCCCACTCTATTTTCTTATAATTATTTTGGGGATGAATCACTAATATGCAATAAGCTTTAAAACAAATTCCAACTAGAATTTTTGAAAAACAAATTCCAACTAGAATTTTTGAAAAACCAATTCTTCTTATTTTAAATCTTGAATCCAATATTTTCATGAATCATGGCATCTCGAATGTCCTTAAGGATCCAATGTGTCGAGAGTCTCATCCATAACAATTAGGCCTATTTGTATATGCTTTTCAATTACTAATGACTTGACAAACAATTATTTTTTGCATATGTTTTTGCTTGCTTGGCTTCAGAATATTGATAAGCTAAAAAAACAAGTCACTTAAGGAGTTTGTGTGTGCTAAAGTTGAACAAAACATTAACCTGGTCACTAGCGAAACTTGCAGAAGATAATTAAATGTTTTGCTGTACAACCGCAGTCTTACCATGTAAATTAGATCTATTAAAATGCACCGAGCCAAGATAAGAAACCATATTTTTAGTAAAATCATGTTCATTAATAAATTAATGTGGATGACTTATAGAGTTAATGGATTTTATTATAGTACAAATAATCAAAACAATACTTTAATTACTGTATGTTAAAACTTGAAAAGTAAGTATTTTGAGATTTTATGGAACAACCTTTTAGAGTACATCAAACTATTTATCAACAAAGAAATGTAATGAGCTTGATGATAGAAATAATAAAAGTGGAGAGGATAATGAGAATAAAGGAAACACTTGGGTAAAATAAAAACCTATTATCAAGAGGTAGGAACAACTAATTCCTGAAATTATGCTAGTGTGCTGAGCAAACCACTTTCATAAATGATAAGTGATAAGCCAACTAAAGAAGTAATTACCAATCACTAAAGAAAATAATTTTGTGGAACCAAATTCATGAACATATTTGTTTGAAAATATTGTTTTGCTAGAGATTTTTTATTGCAAAAATGTATACCATACTTCGGCCTAAGCTGATGGATTCTTGGTGGTTGACAAAACAGATTTTTTTTTGGGCGAATATTCATAACCAAGTCTAGTTTTTTAAAGCTTTGCACACTCCTATTTTTATGTAAAAAATACAGATATAAGATTATATGCAGGTAAACTATAACCAGCCAAGGTTGACTAAGTACCTTAAAACCACTAATCAACATCCATTCACTGTTTCCAGCCTGTGGTCTGGGTCAGTTTTTCATTCGAGCCATATATTTTCCACTACCAGCTTGCTAGGCCTGTCGTAGCTTCAAAGCTTCAATATCCACACATTTTAATGTGTTTATCAGTAGCTATAGGGTATTGTTTAAAAATGTTGGCACTAATGAGTTAATCTTTAAAAGGTTTTTTAGCACCGGGTCTTACTACCTCTGAGTTGTATGCTTATGTACTAATTATTATGCTAATGGTTTTAGGGATTGGGAAGGTTATATTCAAATGAAGTGTGCCCACATTTGTATGGAGGGAGAGTGGAAAACCATTTTGAAACAAATTACCTCAGTACACCCGACAGTTTCGATCCTCGATCTCTTCATCATTGGCTGTCTAGTCTACTGCAAGATTAGCGTGTTATACTATGCAGTTACTAAAGTAGATCAAAAAATTTTAGTTAGTTTTGTTTTAATTACAACTGTAAATCATAATCCCATTTATATATTTTCAATTTTTATTCATATAAATGAGATGTGCGTTTACTATTTATTCTACAAAAATGTCATTTGACTTAAGCTTTTGAAGATATTAAAAAAAAAATCCATTCTTTGTCACCGATTTTATTTAATCAATAAATTAGTTTTAAAAAAATCCATCCACATTACATTTATTTACATTATAAAACTACTTTATATATTCAAAATATTGTTCAATAGTGATTTTTTCCGAGATTCTTTAATATCCAACTTTATAACTTGCCAGGTTTTCATCTTTTCTTATGTTGACACAGATGCCATTGCTGATT
>CABFWB010000180.1:212425-239746 GCA_902151455.1 Timema bartmani
CCCCCTTTCGATCAACCCTATAGAACATATATACATGAGATATCCTTTACATGCAAATATAAAAATAGAATCTAGTTCAACAAAATACATCATATCGTGAAACAGATTAATTTTAAAATATTTCCACAGAGAGGAGCTGGCTTAGCTTTCAATGAGCACCAGATAAACAACGATATTTTAGTAACTATTCAAGATTATGAACTCCAAGTCTCCATAATTCTAAACGAAATGTTTATATAAGACATCAGCTACCATCACTACTTGTACTGCAGTGACTACTATGACTGCTGTTGCTGTTACAATCATCGAGGTCTGGCAACGAAAGAAGATTCAGATTCTGCACAAGAGAAGTGAACACCTGTAGGTCTCTGGACTTGGTCCTGACAACAGGCTTCACTGGAGAAGGAAGAATGCGTGGCAAGTCTGTGACACTCTTGAGAGTGAAGGTAGGATGAGTGTCACTCTGTAGTAGGTTGGGGAGCACAGACGAACTGAGGGGTATCCAAACCGTCCCTCCCAGGCCGGCCGCCATACCACCTTGCACGTCCGTCTCTAGTTTGTCTCCTACCATCAGGCAGTTGGCGGGCTCCACGCCTAGAAAATGGCAAGCCTCCAAGAAGATAGCGCTATGAGGCTTCTCCCAGGGAAGGTCCCCCGAGACTAGTATCAGGTCGAAGTGGCAGCGCAAATTCAAGTAGTGGACTTTCTCCCATTGAGCTCTAGACGGACCGTTGGTAATGAGTGCGAGGAGATAGTGGCTTCGTAGTTTGGCGAGGAGAGACAGCACCTCAGGAGAAAGGGCTAGGTAGTGATAACGAAGTTGGAGCCATCTTCGGTAAACATCGCCTGAGAACATAATGTGTAATATTAATATTCATGCACAGTACAATACAAAAACAGAGGTTATGTGCAGTTGGAAGGAGAGCTATACTTAGTTACAAGAGCACTTTAGTTTATAAGCAACCAATTTTAAAAAGCTAGTCATCATTTTTGCTGAGATGTATTTCACTTTTACAACACCAACATTGCCATTTATAAACTATATTTTAAATATTTTACATTTGTGAATATCAAGAAAAAAAAAGCAAGGGTAGGAAAAAAAGTTATCTAATGGTTACCTTTCTAATAAATGTTAATGGCAAACAATATTATTTAAGTAGCAAACATAAAAAAATGACAATTTAGGCCTATAAACAAGTAAAAATGCTCACTATCCATAAACATTTACGGCAAAAATACTTCAAATTTAACCCTTCAAAGTTCCAAGATTTTGTATCCACTAAGTTAAATAAACAAGTAGAAATTTGGTGACATAAGTTCAAAGATATTTTTAATGTGTAGCATTTTTAGCAAAAACCAATAAATTGGCAGCTATAGTTACAATTAATGTGGGTGACTTCTCACTTCGATTAAAAAATATTTGTATATTGGTCAGTTTTAGTATGAAATTAAAAAATTTACATTTTCTCACCTTCATTTCAAAGCTTTCTGTCCAAAGTTTAACTAAATTAAAAAACTACATTGTTTATTGTGGGATAAATAAGAGTAATCTAGAGGCAAGCTCATGAACAATTAAAAGACTTTGGTAGTAATAATTATTATAAAAATGTATTTGTGCATGAAATATAAATTTTTAGGTAGTTTTAGGAAAAGCGAATTATTCATTTGTGTTTTTATTGTGTATATATTTTGCATTAATTACTTATTTGTATTATTTCATAAAAAATACTAGGGTTATAAACAGTTAAATCCAAGTTATGGCATTAAGTGGGGGCTCGAAATCTAATTGACGCACTTACAAAAGTAGGTCACCTATCCCTATCTTGAGCTAGTTCCATCCAGTCCACCTCACTACACCCTCTCTTTCAGGTCCATTCTAAGGGTATCCTCCCATATGCATGCGTCAAGTTCTTCTCAATAGTCTCTTCCCATTGGGCTTACCAGTCAATACCCAGAACATGGTTATAGATTCTTCGTTTTGTACTGCATATCCAGCCCACTTTAACCTGTGAGATTTGATTATCCTAACATCTAATAGATATATGAATAATAAAGGTTGTTTAAGAGAAAGTGCTCCTACATTAGTGTGAGAAGGAATAAGAAAACATCAGTAATAAATGTTATGTGTAAAACCATCCCAAATACGTTCAACCGAGATTTCAACCCTGACCTAATCACTAGAAAAACCAGTCTATTTGCTAGCTTGATTCTTTAGGCCGGAGAAGAATCAGTATCTATACCTTCATACTTACTTCATTCACTATTTTGAAAATTTATACAAAACAATAATAATTTTAGATGCCCTAAGTTAGTTTGAAAACCACAATAACAATCTTTGTCAATATTTGGATGATATCAAGTTTGGTGTTCAACTCTTGCAGTTCACTGTCTCGTGTGGCACAAAAACCATACCACTATATATTGGTGTGTGTGTGTGTGTGTGTGATGTGTGTGTGTGTGTGTGTGTGTGTGTGTGTGTGTGTGTGTGTGTGCGCGCACGCACACACATTCATAGGTGGTTACAGAAAATAGAAATAGCTGAAATGTACTCAAAGTGAATGACATTTTATTTTACTTAATACACATTGACAAACTTTTGTAGTAAATTTGTTTACGCTCTGCTTATTAAAACAAAATTCAGGATATATAATTATTTACAATAATGTGGTAAACGAAAGATGAAAAAGGATTTAAAGAAAGTGTGTCTGTTGTTACATAGAGGATCGAACTTATATCTCCTCCTCACTCTCCGGCATACAGAACAAGACTGGCACGGCTTTGTCCAACATTCAATAGTTTTATGAATGATTTTGGAGCCTGGTGGCAACTTATTAATCATCCGAGTAGGTGATGCTGATGGTGATTCATCAAGTAGTATGTGGTAATGAATCTGATGTTTGAGAGGGCAGCATTTAATGTGCTGATACTATTATTTCTCTAATTTTTTTATTAAAGTTTAAATTTTAAGGGCATTTTCAATGTGTATTATGGTTTACCATTTGAATATCAAGTGATAAGACTTGTCTTAAAATATGGTCTAGGTGTTAGATATATTTCTAGTGCTCTATTTTAGTTATACTTCACATTTTAAGCGTTCGTTATAATTATTTGTGATCTTGAGGGGAAGGAAAATGCTCTGCTTGTCTCCCTTTTAGATGCACCTCTGTTTAACACACACATCGTAGATAAAAATGGATTTATAGTCAAGACTAAAAAATATTCTATTGAAAAAAACACAAAAAATATGCCTAATGGTGTCATGAAGCTAGATTTAATTTCTATTTCAAGAAAATTGTAGAAATTAAGGTTACAGTATTATTTAATGGTCAACGGTCACTCTGGTACAAACTTCAGAATATGAAGAGCTCATAAATTATTCACATTAACCCCTTACTTCGACAATCACCTACATGATAAGTATGAACCAGTTGTAAATATAAGAACTATGGGCCAGTCAAATGATGAAAGTAGGCAGTTGTTATCTTGACTTTTATAGTTCTTCAAATAAATAATAGGATGTGCTTAGCAAGGTCTTTTGATGGAAACACAGGAGATAAACAAAGTTCAAAGCAGCGTTCAAAGCAGCTTATCATTAAATATTAAGTTTTCTTAAAAAACAGTAAATTATTTATTATTATAATTATATATATATATATAATTATAATTATAATAATTTATTATTATTTTTATCACCATCATCATCATCATTATCATTATTAGCACTGCACCGTACTACCTATTCAGGTTATACGCACTTGTGCTAATGTGTAATGGTAGGATGATTGTGAGATGAAATGGAGGACCTACAGTTTAACGTGGGATCTGAACCACGGTGTAGGCCTGGCATTCCACACATTCACAAGTTGAGTTAGTAAAATAGTAATAGATTCTATAATAAATCGGCATAATAATTTATTTAGTCTCATCGACACACGTGGAATGATGATTTTTAACTAGGTATACCCAGTGTGTTTTTATTAACATGTTTAACTTTTTGCTATTAGAGCTTTAATTCATGGGATGGAGATGAGAAAACAATAATAAACCACACCTGGAAAATCATTCTTAATTAATCTAGCCAAAATTCCTACCTTGACCCTTATCTAAACAGCAATATAGTATCATTGAAGGAAAGTAGTGAAAAATATTTATATTATATAGGTGGTCTGACTGGTGTTGGATAAACAGCCTGAAGCTTTATACTACAAAATGTGATAACAAGATGATGGGTGGTAATACTCTACTAAGAAGAACGTGTGTAGATATTGACATCTGTATTGATAGTGTATACTATTATAAGAAAAAATGCAAAGATAATTGACGATTTTTTAGCAGTTTTGAAGTTGTATAGCTTATATACCCATTACTAAGCTGACCCAGCCACAGGTTGAAAACAGTATTTGATGATGTTCCCATAAAAAACTGAGAATATTTCCCTTCAAGTATGCGGCTTCATAAAATAGCTGGTAATAGCCTTATACTAAAATATTTTCCAATACTGAGGCCAAGAGTTTTTTTAACTATACCTGCTAGGTTGGCGTACTTCTCTCCGAGTGCCCTCGTCCATAAAAGGAGTCTCCATTTGTCGAGACTCAACTCTTCATTATCAGGACAAAGGCGAAAATGTCGGAGGAAAGTCTGTGTAGCTATGAGTGCCTCACCGTGGGTGAGATGATACTGCTCGCACAATATGTCGACAAGCTGTAAGAGATGGCCATTGATCAAACACTTGGAAACGATAACATTACTTAAAAATAACCAAAATAATTATAGTACACCAAACAATAAAACAATTTATATTCATTTTATATATAATTTTATATTAGTTTTAAAAAAATGTTCAGCTAAAAAAAGTTTACAATGTCAAAATAAATTCACACTAAAAGGGATATTTGTAAAGCCATCAAAATAAATCTGAAAGAGAGAAATTTAATTTTTATGGGAACACAGCATGCACAAAATGAATTAACAAAACATACTGTATTATTGGTTTTTTAAACAAAATTTAATACTTTTTAGTTTTGTGATCTGTTTAATATTCCTGCAAAACAATGCTATGTATATGATATTAAAAGTATGTATTTTTTATAAATACAAAATAGTAATTAGAGTATTGAAATGAAAGAAATGGAATTCAAAAGTTTTGATGTGATTCAAGCCGATTTCAAAGTTTGCAGAGAGTGGTTTAGAGATGGCAACCATGATAGTTGAACAAATCTGTTCATGGAGATAAAATATTTTTATTGAAGATGTAGCAATACCAAAACACAGCACCATAGTACCACTTCAAGTTTAACTAAAATAATAACTTTTGTCAAAAGATAAAAACTAGCCAGCAATAAAATAATGAATATGCAAAGCAGGTTATCAAACTATAGGCCTAAATAAAACACACTAGACATGTGATAGAAAGATCTAGTCATTGTTTTGTAAAAAAATTATTGACTGGATATTTATAACAAAATCCAATCAAATAGCAGTTTCGGTAGTTTCACAATACAATCAGTAAAAAAGCGTGAGCCGAACCAATTGATAATTTGAGAGAAGAAGCATGTCAAGCCTAGAGTGTACCTACTAGGTAAAAAAACAAGTCCCAAGTTTAGTCTAATTTGTAGGGTTTGCAAACACATTCCCTTTGGTTTGCATGTTAAAAAACAGGAACATAATTGTGGGGTTGTCATTTGATGTACAGTAGTAAGCTATTATATAAATCACCTCTTAATTTTAAATTAACTTGTTTTGTCCAGGTGTGCATTTGAATAAAAAAAATTGATTATATACGGAACCAATTAAATTTTAATAAAAAATGACACACAACTAAAAAGTTCTGATACTGAACTAAATTAAATTTCAAATACATCTAATAGTTTTAAAACAATCCTGTATTGCAACTATGTTACAATCTAAGTCCACTCTTTACAAACCCTTTAAACTTACATCCAAAATTAGAAAGACTGTTGTGTACATAATTTTTGGCAACCTTTATCGTCTAGCCTTAACGTATTTACAGACGTGGCAGGCCTGACAATAGGAGAAATCTATGCCAAGAGCTTTTTTATAAAAAAACATTTTGCCAGTAACTAAACCATCCTTTGATTCAAACAATTTTGGCTTGAAAAATATTAATTGTGTAGACATCAAGCTCATTTTAAATTCCATAACTTAGTTTCCTCGCAGTAGTTAAATTTACATATTAAGAGAATAGATAAAATTATGGATATAATAATTCCAATGCACTAGCCCTTCCTAAAAGAATAACAACTTAATAAAAAAAACAAGAAAGTAATTCTCTAGACTTTATAAACTATCATTTTCTTTATTTTTAATCACATTAAGAGGACATGTAAAAATTATGTTGGATTACCAAGAATCAGAGTAAAATGCAATTAATTTTATCCATTCTCTTGGTCTTGATTGATTGTTATACTACTAGTTTGAGGTTTATGCAAACAATCTTAAGTCTTGTATGTAATTTTTTTTTTTTACTTTAAAAGAACAATAGGCTACACAATTTGAAAACTAGCAGTGTGATATTGTTTTATAATTAACTCTAAGATAACAATAAAATGGCAATATACTGAAGGTAGTAGGTAGTTGTTACAAGTTTATTCCATCAAATGGAAATAGTTCAGATATAAAATATATACAGAAAATGTATTAAAATGTCAAAAATTGGTAGCACCAATCAAATAGAACTACTATCCTAGATAAAAAATCCAACTAAGCCAATTGAATTATTAACTTAAAAGAAGTTTATTTTGTGGTTTTAAAGAATTTTTAATAGATCTTCACTTTGCAAACGTTTTGTGAAAATACAAATTGATATTGTACAGTTATAAAATGTATTCAAAAATCAAAATGATTTATCAATTTGCAAAAGTTTTTAAAATAAATTTAAAATGTAAAACAAATAAGCTAAAAATACTTGCTTTTGACATTTTAATTTCATTCAAAGCAAACCTCTCTTTCTGCAGAGAAATTACTTCATATATGATTTGGAGAGTTCCACTTTTTACTTATAAGCCATTTTATTATTAGGACCTCTATGATTTACTGGTATCATATTCTGTATTAAAATATTTTTTGAGGAAATCTTTCATAGTGGAGATTTTTACTTTAAGTAAATAGCTAGCTCACTTCATGCAATTTAAATCTCAGACAATGAATAGTACTTATCAATACATATGAATATAGAAAAAAATTAACAAAGCATATTTTAGCTCAAATTGTAAGGAAATATTCAGTGAAAGCATGTTTTGCAGCTACCTCAATCTACAAAGAATACATCAATCTTGAAATATATATATTTTACTAAAAAAAAAACCCTGCAAATATTCAATCCATAACATAGTTTATTAATAATCATACCTCCTTTACTTTGTGGCATATAAATACGCCATACCATTAACAGATCCTGAAAAAAAGACAAATACATTTCACTTCTGTAAACTGAGACCATTACAAAAAAAATTGAAATAAGTCACAATAAAATATTACGGATATAAAAGGACACACACGCATTCACAATGTTATGTGGTAAATAACACCACACACACACACAAACACACACACATTCACAAAGTTATGTGGTAAATAATACCACACACCAAAAATAAAAATGTTAAGAGCTGCCACACTTCAAAACCAATCATTGTTGATGGCATTTCTAATCAACTTGTTTGAATTAAAACCTTTCCCCAAGTTTATATAAGCAAAATATTTTATTGAAACATGAATGGGTAATTCAAATACAAAAATTAGAAGCAATAGAATACAATGCAAACTGAAATCAAACTCCTTTTAACACGTTCAAACCAGTGCCCGAAATGGCATATGGGCTTCCAAAACACTAAACATTACTGCCAAACTTCAATCTTATAAAACAACACAAACACTACTAAGCCAAGATATGTTAAGACTCTTTGTATCATGAAAACAACATGCAAGTTTGCTAACGATTTTTCTCACAGCTTTCCTAGACAAATGCTGTCCTTGTCAATTTAGGAAACTGCTTCCAACATCTAAAGAAGTAAATTTTATCAATCGAATTTAGTCAACTAAATGAACATGAGAATACCTCTATTTGAGAACAAAACTAATATGCAACTCACTTCAGTAATATTTCATAGTATAGGGTTCTTGGTTTTAATCCTGTATCAGATTTATAGCTGAAACTTCAAGAATAGTGACATTTGTTATGTATTTAAAATGTACAGGTCAATGAGATAAATTTGCATTTTTACTGACTTATATAAAAAAAAAAGTTTTCACATCTGAACAATTGGGTTGAAAACATTTAATCGTTAATTTTCTAAATGGTAAAACCAACTATTACACATTAGAAATAAAAAAATACAAGACTAAAAACATAATATAATCAATGCCAAAGTACATTGAAAACATACTTTCTTGATAAAGTTTAATTCTTACCCAATTTCCTGGTCTTCCATTCATAGTCACCTCTATTAGTGCATAAAAAGGGATAGGTATGCATCAAAGCGATTACATCGTAGAACACTTTGTTATTATTTCTGAAAAGTAGTGAAGCACACATAATGATAAACAAACATTCTATATCAATTAACCCAATGGAAATGAAAGATGTTGCGCTCAATGATGAGTAAAATTTAAAATATGAATATATCCATGCCCAGTTCTAATGGCCCCCTGTAAAGTGAAAATATGAATATATCCATGCCCAGTTTTAATGGCCCTCTGTAAAGTGAAAATATGAATATTATATCCATGCCCAGTTTTAATGGCCCCCTGTAAAGTGAAAATATGAATATATCCATGTCCAGTTCTAATGGCCCTCTGTAAAGTGAAATTGTGAGTATATCCCTGTAAAGTTCTAATGGCCCTCTGTAAAGTGAAATTGTAAATTTATCCATGCCCAGTTCCTATTACTTAATGGCTTTTTTTAAGTGAAATTGTGGCTCTATCCATGCCTAATTCACATTATCAAAGTGCCCCCTCTCCCCGCTTAGTGAAAATAAGTACCTATGACTAGGTAGTTTATATTATTTACTGGTCTATGTTTCATTAGAATAACTTCACAGTGTTTTAAAATTATCATGAGACATAGAATTTTGATGCAGTATTTATAGAAAAATCTCAATCCATCATAGGTCTAGATTTTACAAAATTTGATATTTTTTTGTACAAAATCTACATTGTGTCAAATAATAAAATAAATCCTTTAATTAGTTGACTTTTGTGCCACTGCAGTGAATGTGACTTGAACCAATTCATTGGAACAAGATATGGGTTGATAATAAAAATAAATTTGCAGTGTATTACTAACTACATGTTCAAAATATCCACATGTAACTATATTATCGGTAGGAATGAGGAAGGTAGAATTTAGAGGAAATGCACCAATATTTATGTGCATAGAGTGTGGGAAATCATTACAAAAAAATTATCTTCAATGCCCCCGACCAGTATTTTAATCTGACTTGTCAACGACAAACCACACTAGATGAGCCTAGCTTTAATTTGTATACCCAATGATACAAGTAGCTATAGTAAGGACACATTATGAAAAACACTATCTGATAGTTACAAAAGTTATTAAAACTACCATGAAAAATTCACAAGTCAAGTCATATTAACTGATGATAGTAAAATAATACTAATAACATTTATCAATGTTGATCAAAACCAATTTTGATTAGTTTCAAGGTTGATGAAAGAAGTACACAATTTTATTAAAATTACTTCCCATTATGAGTTATTAAATAAAGAGTTAATTCAATTGAATGTGAATAAATTACATATAGGGCTAGGCTGCAGTATTTGAATACTGTAACCAATGCAAATCTTAGAAGGTTGATATAAATAACATTTATGTGAAGCAATTATATTATCACACAAAACTGTATGATAAAATTATTGTATATATATTTTTAGATACTGCACCAAGAGTCCAAGACTCAAGACATGATTTAAAGCTGACATTTTTTGTTAATATAAAGTTGTTGGTATTGGACTGCTAAGACAAGCCTAATTTTGAAACATATAAATAGTAAAGGATGTTTTTAACTACTCTTACAAGTACCCAGCCTTATAAATGCAATTAAATTTTGATTTTGTTGTTGGTACTTAACATTCCATTTAACTTAACTAAGTAGGTTACATGAAGTTGCCACTAAGATCTAGTATCTAAGAACTACTGTAGTGTATTAGTGGCTAGAAAAACTAAACCTAGCGATTAACATATTTAGGCTAGGCCTCTGCCATCATAATATTGCTATCAAACCAAAGTGCTCTAATCCTAAGTCAGGTAATTCAAATCCTTGGCCATAGGAACCATTGCCTATACCTTGGTAAAGAATGTTTTTTCTCAAAAATTGAATGACTTATTCTTAGGGGTAAGGATTGTGAGCGGAACTGCAACCATAGAGGTGGGGATGCGTGAAAACAACAGTAGGCCTTCAAGGATTAAAATACTTTGAAACTACTATGGAGCTACTAAAATGAATACAAGTAGCTAGCGACTAAGAAACTAGAGATTCACACATTGGAGCTACTATTACTTTAATGTGTAGTTCAAAGTATAAAAATTGCTTAGTTTAACTCTTTTAAATAAAATCATACTTTTTTACAGGCGCTTAAGAAATCAGTAAACCTAAATAATAGACAGAAACCATATTTGTAATGAACTTCAAATCCCTCTTAGCTTTAGGGCTATGAATTTCAACACTTCCAGGACTTATTATTAAAAAAAAAGTAAATTTTTGACAGGTTGGTCATCTTAAGCACAATGGCTCAATAATTACTATCAATGGAAAAATGGTGACAAACGGCTATTTTAAATTAAACATTGAAAGGAGGATTGAAGAGCAAGGCCCACACATTTACCAGAAAACTGTAGGACTCAAAGTTAACAGTTAAAACACAACCAAACACATAACAAAATTATCAGGGTACATCGGTCCTCTTCTTCAGCAGAAGAGAATAAAACACCAATCAGACTATAGCAGCATGTCTAGAGATAGATCATGGGTCACAATTTATATACTGCTGTTGGGTGTTTCTTGATTTTATTTTTTTCCTTGGATTCTGTAGTTGCCTGCTCAAACTTGTCCTAGTTCTTGGTAGATGGATAGAATATTATTATTGTTTAATATAAATGACTGATTGATGTGAGTAGGCCTGCTTGAAAGAAAACAAGAGATGGTTATCAAAGGTTTTGCCAGGGGCTTGCCTGAATTTGGTTATATATTGGTAAGCAAGTTCCCACCTATGAAGCTGGGCAGCGGTGCAACTGTTGGGGAGGGCTCGCATAACTCGAGTACCATAGCATTTTGTGTTTGGGCAGTAAGTGCTACTGGTTTGTCAGGGTTGTTGTGGTTGGAGTCAAAATGGTGATCATTCATTCGTTGTCTGAGTGTTCCTGTGGTGAGGCCAATGTATGCAGTAGTTGTATTGTAGCTGGTGTATAAGATTTTCTGTGGAGCAGTCATAGTGACCTTTGATGGGGTGTTCCATTTGTGTGAGTCTGAGCTGTTATATGAGGTGGAAGGTTGGTTAATTTTGCAGATACTCCATCTTGGTTTGTTGCAAGGGTAGGTACCTTTAGCCTGATGTTTGTTGTTGTTTGTGGCTGGGTCCATTTGTTATTCTTGGAGCACTTTTGAGAAGATTGTGTGAAGTGATGAGGTTAGGATATTGTAGCCTGTGTTCAGGATAAACCTGAGTATGTCTAGTCCTTCATAATACTATGTGGTGAGTGGTATGTCAATGGAAGGTTGTTTCTTGACAAGCTTTTGGTTGGATAGGGCTCTGTTTATTTTACTGTTGATTATGTGTTTAGGGTAACCTTGGGCTGTGAAAAGCCTGGAAAAGTTGACATTGCTTCTTAAGGTCTTCTTCCTCAGAACATACCTAAGTTTGGCTTTGGTAGCTAGGCTATAAGGTGGAGAGTGTTTTACATAAACAAGATGGTTACTTTGGAAATGGATGGTTGGTCATCATGATTTGGACATATTCTGAAACTAGTTTATTACAGTTCCTGAACAGGTTAAATAACCATAGCGGCCTCGGATTCACCTGGAACATTTCTCAACACCATTCCATATTCTTGGACATGGAACTGAACCTTCACGAGGGAAATATAAACACATTTTCCAACAAAGCCACCAACCATCAAGAGTACCTCCATTTACAAATGAACCATCCTCTTCATGTAAAGTACTCTCTACCCTAGAACCTAGCTACCAGAGATAAACATATATGTTCTAAGGAAGAATACCTTAACAAGCAATGTCAACAACTTTCCAGGCTTTTCACAGCCCGAGGATACCCTAAAGAGATAGTCAACAGTCAAATAAACGGAGCCCTATGCAATCAAGGGCTTCCAATGACAAACTGCTCACCACCCAGTATTATGAAAGAATATACAAACTCAAATTTATCCTGAACACAAGCTACACTATCCTAACCACATCAACTTTCACAAAATCTTCTAGACAGTGCTCCAAGAATCACATTCAACCCCACCCACCCCCAATCTCTGCAACATTCTTGTTCACCCTAAATCGCCCGACCCAGCCACAAACATCAGACCAAAGGTTCCTATCCTAGCAACAAATCACAATGCAGTACCTGCAAGATTAACCAACCTTCCACCTCATATAACAGCTCAGACTCACACAAATGGAACACCCCATGAAAAGGCGACTATGACTTCTCTACAGAAAATCTTATACACCAATTACAAAGCAACTACTGCATAGATTGACCTCACCACAGGAACACTCAGACAACGAATGAATGGTCACCATTTTGATACCCACCACAACAGCCCTGACAAATCAGTAGCACTCCATGTCCAAACGCATAATACAGGTTTTGACTCATATTAAATCCAGGCACCCCCCTGGTCTCAACCTTAGATAGCCAACCATCTCTCCTTTTCTTTCAAGCAGGCCTACTTACACCAGTCAGTCATTTCTACATAGCCTTAACAATAATAATACATAACTGATAATTTAATAATGCAATAATTAATATAAATACAACATTATAAGTGACCGTCAAGTTGGTGTTTTACTCTCGTCTGCTGAAGATGGAGACTGATATAGTCTACTCTGAACATTTCATAACTAGGCTGTGTGTTCTGGTGTGTTTTTAATTGTGTATTTTGAGGCTCGCAGTTTTGTGGTAAGTATGTAGACCTTGACCTTCAATCCTCTTTTCAATGTTTAATTTAATTACTAACATATGTATAGCTTGAATGGTTAGTAAGACGCGGTTATAACAATAATAATTACTAACAATGTCAAGGTTAATTACTTAGGTTTAATGATAATGTTTACATAATGCAAGACATTGTTCTATGATGGTCATACATTTCATTTTTCAAGTCAAAGTTAAAAGATTCGTCTTGAGCTCAAATCATAATGTAGGTACAGAAAATTACAAGATCTTATTTCAATCATGATCGCCAAATAGATACTCAAATTTTCACAAATAGGCCTACTATATTATTTTAGGCTGGAGTTACAGCTTTGCTGACTATAAGCAACAAATGATATGGTCTAAGAGAGTAGGGTGTCCAGGTGATTTATAAATGGCAGTCAATGATTGCCTTACCTACGTAAGGATGATAAACCCCATTGTAGGAAAGTTCATCATCTTCAATACTCTGAGAGCGAGCGCCAGCCTCCAGAGACAGAGTCAAGAACAGTAGCCTGTACTCCACTGTCGATCACATCCGTTATCAACAACAACAAAATAGTTTTTCTTCAAAAACATAAACCAACCAGTAAGTGTATCAATTGTATGTATGAATGAGTGAATGAGTGAATTAGGTGATATGAAGTTCATCCTAAATGTCATGCATGCGCTGACACAATGTGAGCCACCTTGCTAGTTTATACCTGTCCCATCGAGTAGCGTGTCTTGGGGGGAGGTAACTGCTGGTCGTGAAAATAGGAGCAGAGGTTGGGCCCCTGGTTGACATTTCACTGAAAACAACAAGAAACATAAACTTGTTCCTAAACAAGTTTCCGCCAACTCGTATTCACTCTCTCGCGCGCGCACATGTACGCAACATCATTCCACTCAATAGTTAGTGACATGCATCAAACATTAGAATTGCCAGGATGATCAAATTATGTCATGTCAAATGTGAATAAGACTTATGTAGCCCACATGACGATTGTGAGGAGTTAATTAAAAAAATTTAATAAGTTAATTAAAATCGTTTTAACAAATGTGATGAGAAGCCAACTAATTATATGATTGTGCAGCCCCTATTTATTTTGAGAGAATATTTTTTTATGTAACCTTTATGACATTAAAGTCAAATTATGAGTTAAGAATGAGGTTAAGTATTTAACGGACGAATCCTGGATACACCTAGCTCAATAATAAAGTAATGTCACATTAAGATTTCCATGTCCAGGTATCAATTTTCAAATATTTTTAAATATTCAAGAAAGTAGGCTATATATGAAAGTTAGGAAAAAAAAAGTTACAATCTTTATTATTTGTCGAATTTATTTGTTAAAACAAAAAAAAAATTTATAATCTGGAAAAACTAAGCTAATTATGTCCATCCAGCCTGGCAACTCTGCTCAAACACACACACACACACCTATGTAACACGCATGCCATTCCAAACCACAGTGTTGTGGCCCCACAGGGGGTTGTTATACACACCATGTATTTGCAGGCAAAATGGGAGGCACTGCTATCCATTTCCATGAGTTTTTCAGGGTCAGTTCATTCACATTTCGCATAAAAAATAAAAAATCACATTTAAATTTTTTTTTAACTGTCTTTTAACACACAGTACTTAAGCGGTATAAAAATAATCAAGGGTTATGAGTTGCCTCTAAAATTTGAGTCTAAAAAACTAGATGCATTTCCCTACCAAATTTAGTTTTTTTTTAGGCACCTAACACTAGTAACCAATCCCAGTCCACAATATGTAATCACTCTTTATTTAATCTCCAAACAGACGTTTTCCAAGTTCCATGAATCGATGTGTTCGACAAACAGTAAGTGCATTACGCTCTTTCAAAACCTGCGTAACACTGTTGTTTGCTTCCACCAGATGGCACAGAAAGTCTTCATAAGCAGATTTTGTGTTTGGTGGTAATGATCCCATCTTAACTTTGAGAAGGGTATCAATAATACCTTGGGCCCAGCCACTTTCGATAGCGAACTCTGAAATCCAAGGGATGAGAGTTAGCACTGCACTCATCGTCTGCATGCCGAGAAACCATAGTTCCATCAGCTCAATCCAATATTTCTTGTAAGACATGGCAACCACAAGAGTTGTCGAGTCATTAGACTCGTCCACATTGTATGCGTCCCATAAGAAACGAATAGTGGACTGGATAAAACGGCAAATGCTGAAATCGTTCTTTTTCACCCGTTTTGACTGTTGTTTCAGCAACAGTAGGCCAAGAATCGCCATGTTAGAATGAAGAACAATATTTTCACCGCTATTTTTCAGTTCGGGAACATTATTGAAAAGAAATTTGAGGAGAGTTGCAAACAAAGTACTCTCCTCTACAAGCTTTGCCTCCAGTACAGTTATATTCATGAAAATGTTACAGATGCTGACCATAGCTGTACGCGAATCTTTCATTTCCTCTAAAACCTTAGGTTCAAGTTCTGGTTCAGGCCCTTTAACCTTTCCTCGTTCAGATTTCGGTACAACAGGTTTTACATAGTGTGCGATGGACCAGTGGTAAACAAGACATTCATACAAAACCTCTTCTTCCTTTGCTTCCAACATAATTTTTCGAGATTTCTCATCTACCGTAAGATGGCACATCGCTGGCAGCAAAAGACGCAACACATCTACATGACTCAGAGGATCGACCTCAGTTTCCATGGCACTGTCCAATTGAGATGCTCCACTTTTATTTTTCTCTGCCAGCCGACGAGCTCTGTATGCATAGAAAGTTTCATTAGCAAGTGCCAACATGAACGGCAAGAGGTTAAGAACTGCACCTTTCATGGCAGAAGTTTCTTGGGCTAGCCATGCACCAAGGACGCGGACCATTGCACAGATAAATACTTTGTCTTTAGCCCCCAGAACCTCGTGTTTCTTAGGAGGTTGAGTGGAAACTTTCGAAAGAACATTAATGACTGCTGTAAAGGCACCTTTTAAAGCTGTGTAAAGCTGTTGTTTTTCTTTTTGTTCAAGCTCTAGAGTGTCTGTAGCAACATAAGCTATGGAGAGTTCTAGCACCATAAAACAAGCGGTCACCAAGTCGGCATTCACCATGATTTGATCGAAACTACGGTCTTCGAGTTGCATGCGGACCTCTATGGAACAAAGTTGCACTAGCAACAAGAAAAACTGTTTTGGTTTCTCTTCATCTTTGAAGCACCACTCTATGCCGAGGACATCCACCATGACTGAGGCAAGCTTTAGAGCAGGATCACGCTGAGTTTTACCAATTTTACTTGTCAAAACATCTGTCAGACCTTTGTAAATACTGATTGGCCAAGTTTCATCGCTAGATGTTTCATATATGATATCTTTTATACAAGATGATAGCAAAGCATGAAGTATACCACACAGTTCAAACTTTCTTTCACTGTGGTCAGTTTCAAAATCTAAAGCTATTTTACTCACAAGAGCATGAAACGGTTTTGGGTCTTTACCCCAAGCGTTGGGACCGAAACGATTTACCAGAGTTACTAAAATGTTCAATGCTTCATCAGTTTGAAAACTTTGTTGAGAATATATTTCTGACATCTTTGATACTGCACCAACTTCCAACAAAGCTTTTTGACCAGGAACGTGAGCTGCGATATTTGAGAGACATTCATATGATTCACTAATGACGATTAAATTATCATCAAGATCATCATCATCAGCTTGTTGAACAATTTCAAGAAACACAGGAATGTTCGCCAACATTTCAGGATGAGTTGCCAATTCTGGCTCGGAACAAAAGCTGGATAAAACTGATAATGCCACAGACTTGTATACTAACGGCGGACAGTCCTCTGGCACATCATTGCTCAGTAAAAGTTTCTTCAAAAATTTGAAACCTATTGCTTCAAACAGTATCTTTTTAGAATGTGCATTGCAATCTGCCCCTTTTACAAGTTTAGTCACCATGAATAAAGCCGCAAACTTTTCAGTATCACTTCCTGCAGCTTTCAAGATAGCTGCACACTTCTTGACAGGTTCTGGTACATCAACCATTTTAAAATAAAGTTTTTAATCAATAGTGCAAAAAAAATTGTCAAAAATAACAGCAACTGATACTCCCGTCAATGGCACTGAAAAATATAAAGATATTTAAAGTTAAAATAATGTATCTTGAAATGTGTTCAACAGTGGGCTACTTTTAATCCTCCAAGTTATTATAATCCACAACACAACATGACAACGAACTAACGTAGCACTTTCTTATAGTTACAATATGCTTTTCTCTGTAACGAACAGCGACTGTTTCCTAAAGTTCACACCCAGCCATAAGCTATTTTAGTTATTTCAGTCATCGTGCGTCAACCCCCTTTACAGTCTAAATCGGGATAACTTGTATAGAGTTTCCAGCGCGAGTTCGTTACTCGCATTTTGAGTTATTTTCGGCACTCTTTAAATGAAAAAAAAACAAAAAAAAACACGTAAAAGCTAGTTTCCATGCACTGCGCAGGCTGATCACACCAGTAGACGTTCTCGGGAAAGATTATTTTCCCTCTTAGAGACCTTGGAAATGTCACCTGTAAAAAAATACCATAATGATTGTGGAAAAAATATTATTACAAATAAATAACAATTTTACAATACCTTGTCACATGCCAAATTATCTCCTTTTCTAGTTCTAATGAGTGTGTTGTCCAAATCAAAAAATATTGTAGATATTGATGAAATAGTCGACCGTCTGCTGCAAGTTGCCATCTTTAAAATGTCTATGTAATTATGACATCACAGTATTCTCAGAAGTAGATTACTCAGATTAGGTAATTTTAAGGTGCGTTCAGAAAGAATTATTAAACTCAATTTGTTGAAATTTTAAAAGATAAAACAAACTCTGAATTAAAAAATAGTGTAGTTTCTTTTAAAAATATAATCATTGTTTAATTATTTGCAAACAAGTGTGTTAGTTATTTAAAACTTTAGATAGAACTAAACAATTATGGTTAAAATAAAAATCATAGCCTGTGAAAGTACTTGTGTAAATGCATCTCTCGCAAACATTTTTGCTAATACACTTCATGTTCCTTTTAATTCAAAATTAGCCGTATGTAGCTTCCATTAATTTAAATAATGTGTTTTACTATATTTGAACAAGAATATAATAGTTGTAAACTAAAATTGGTGTTTAATAAATTATTTTAAATAAATATATTCCAAGTGTTATCAGGGGTCAAAATTGAAATTTTTACTTTTAATTGGTAATTGTTAAGGAGAAGTATAATAAAATTATTACTATTATTATCATCATTTCACTGGCATAATCCTGATGACAATATACATAATTCATAAAAATACAAATAAAATACCTGACTAAATAATGGTTAAAGTACATAAACAGGAACACATAAAACAAAATGACTTAATTTGTTAAGTAAAACTATATTAATTTATACTGTTCATAAATATTTAAACATTGACTTCACTAATTTCTTAAATACCTACACATTTTTCAGTCTCACCTTTAAAATGTCTAGTGTAGTAGAACTCTTCGCCTCTTAAGGCAGAATATTAAAATCCATTAATCCCCTATCAAATTTGAATCAATTTTGAAGATTAAGCACATAGCATTAAATTTAGTCAAAGGTGAGGAATACCTGGATCATTTAAGTAAAGAGAAGGGTTTGGAGGAACTGGTAGCAAAATTTCAAGTATTTATTCAGAATTTGTTTATAAAAAGAGCCAAAATTGTCTCGTATACATATAAACATCCTAATGTAGCCATGGTTCATTCACTAACTTGTTACATACATTTATGAAAGTGAGATCTATTACAGATTATAAATTATTTGTCCTCACCCGGCCACATTATTTTAGATGCAATCACCCCAATGATAGTAAAATTACAAAAAAACATAATAGTATATAAAAAAAACTTTACAAAAAACAAAACAACAATAAGTACAGTATACATACAGATTTTTCCCAAATTATCACAACAGTTACTACAAAATTTCAGATACCTTTCCCCCCACATATCACTTAGTCAAAATTATTTTCCAGAATGTACCTCTTAGTTTCCTTTTTAAAAAGATTAAGTTTCTTCATCTTTATTTCTTGTGGTATTAAATTGAAAAATTTTAATCCCTTAATCTTTATTGAGTAAAGTCCAAAAGTAGTGGTGTTTACTCTGTTCTGGAAATAATTATTCAGACTTCTTGTAAAGTTGTTCCCCTTTTTGTGTTCCCCAATTTTTAGGTTACTAATAGTTAGGTTGTTTTCAAGTTTATATGCCATTACAACCGTATCAAAAAAAAAAGCTGCTGTTAATTTCAAAATACCTAACCTTTTAAGCCTAATGTCGCCGTCCTCACCACTGGGCAGCCGAAAAATATTTTTTAGTGCTGTGTTTTGTAGTCTTATTAGTGGTATTAAATGACTTTTAAAAGTATTACCCCAGATTACATTTAAGTAGGACAAGTGCGAGTTAACCAGAGCAAAGTAGATGAGCTTTAACACGTTCGGAGTGAATTTGTAGGAAATTTTTTTTAGCACCCCAATTGGACCCCTAATTTTTTTTTTTGTGACATGGTTTATATTTGGGCTCCAAGATAGTGAGCTGTCAATGGTCAGACCAAGATATTTTGCTTTCTTTACTCTTTTAAATACGTTATTCCCAAAGCTTATCTGGTAATTATCTATATTCTTTCTATCTTTGTTTCCCGTTCTAGTCAAAATGACGTAGTTAGACTTTTCAAGATTCAACGACAGTTTATTGACTCTTAATTAACCAATGGTATAACGATTTCAGGTCTGTTTGAATATTCTCTGCTATAATTTTAAAATTTTGTCCAATATAAAATAAACTTGTGTCGTCTGCATATAGTTGTAACTGGCCTTGAAAATTTACCTGGAAAATGTCGTTAACATAAATAAGAAAAAGTACAGGCCCAATTACCGAACTTTGAGGGACCCTACATGTGACACCACGTACAGTGCTTTCGTGATTGTTTATGTAAGTGTATTGATTTATGTTAGTAATATAGCTCTTAAACCACTCAAGAGCTACTCCTCTTATTCCTATTTTAGACAGCTTGTATAATAGAATTTAATGGTTAACAGTGTCAAATGTTTTTTTTAAATCAATAAATAAAGCTCCAGAAAGCTTAGTATTGTCATCCAATGCATTCTGTATTTTATCAATCAATTCAAAAGCCGCAGTTAGTGTATTAGATTCCCCCCTAGATCCATATTGGAGGTGTTTTAAAAAAATTATTTTGTCTAAAAATTTATGTAATCTAACTTTCATTATTTTTTCTAGTATTTTTGATATCGAAGAAATAAGTGAGATAGGCCTGTAGTTTGATGGATCACATTTTAATGTGCCACCCTTATACACGGGAATAATTTTTGATATTTTAGCTGTTCCGGAAATGAACCTTCTGTTATAGATTTATTAAATAGAACAGAGATATACTCTGCAAAAAAAATTAATCAGTGTTTTAGTACTTTATTAGAACATTTATCAATAAGCAAACTTTTATTTTAGTTTTAGAATTGGAAAATATAATTTATTTATTTTTATATATATCATTGTGTCATTTCAAAGTATTATCTTTGATAAATAATCAAGCTCCTTAATGTCAAAGTTGGTTGAAGACCAGCTGTTGATTTATTTTTAGATGTTTCGGTCGGTATATACCATCTTCAGGAATGAGCTTAATATGAAGCACAGCTATTCATTGTGTTAGCATGATTGTTAAGCTCTAAGGTCTAGCGTAGCCGTATCGTTTTTATAAAATTTACATCTAACTAGCTATGACATGAGCAGCAAAACGCTGAGATCGCTAATACTGATACCTACTTCAACAACGAACACTCTCCTCATATTTCTGAAACCCTCCCAATTCTGGCGGCCAAACTGGAAGAATTGAAAAGTTCTATTATGTATTTTTTCAGTCAAATTAAAATTATTTATCCAGAGGAATGCAATCTATTCTAGCAACACCATAAAATTATAATAACCATTATTTTCTAAGAGTGCAAGTGAGTGTCAATTTTTATTATATTAGGCTCAACTTACAATTATAATTTATGACTAAACTGTTGAATGTACAACAGCTGACGGGAATGAACAGGTAGGCCTTGTATTTCATTGTGATTATAATATATATCTATCCTAATGAGTGAAGAATTGGAGAATCACAAAAGGGGGGGGGGGTATTTTAATATCCCCATTGTTTTAATATGAGCCTATTTATTTCCCCCACATAAGGGTTACCATCTCTGAATCCTGTAAAAAAGTAAATTCTAAAAATGAAGATGGACAGGGGAGGTTATGGGGCTATAACTTTTTCTGATAACATATTTATTATTGTGAATGCAGATCAATGTTTGTTGTGCACAAATTGTCAAACATGGTCAGCCCATCTACATAATAATGTCACCTACCCGACTGGCAACACTTTCAGGGGAGAATTCTGAATAATAATGAAACATTTCAAAAAGAGAACATTTGGCCGTGCATTAACCAATTCCTTGGCGCGTGTTTAGCACAGCGATCTATGCAATACTGGTAGCCATTTTTCTACTTCTATACTCTTATCTGAAACATAGTTTCGTTATTCACTTAATTTCTCATTTATTGCTTGATTTATGGTCAAAGTACAGAATTTAACTCGTAGCCCCATCTACTAAGCCTAGCTTCAATATGAAGTATTCAAACGGGCTAAAAGTACATTAGTTCATCAATAGATGGCATTATAACTTATTGCAATGAAACGTAGACTCCTGCCCGCACCAGGGAACGTTCGAATAAACAAAGACGTTTAACGCCCGTGCCAGGGAATGGCTAAAGTGAAAAGTAAGAGTAGCTATTCACAACAAATATGAACAAAGTCAAAAACCTTTCCTTATACCGATTAATTTATTCCTTAGGAATTATACATAGTGGTGAACAAAACGCCAAATTACTTGCTTGAGAATTCCAGAATTATGGTAATTATATAGAAGTTATGGACTCTTTACTAAAAGATGAACAGCCCATTTACCAAAGGTTAAATGATCTAGAAGGAATAGGAGATAAGTTTTTGATGGATATCATTGACTTTTTTGATATCAAAGAAAATGTACAAACACCGTTTTAGCACCTCAAAAAATAGTGGACTATGCTGAATTCTGGCCTATAAATGAAAGTAAGTTGAATTATGGCCTATAAATGAAAGATATATTTCCAACTTAAAATTCATGCATTGATTGAACGTTGGTATGTTTTAAACCAAAGAGTTGGTTTTAGATTCGCTTGCAAGGCACATTTTCATTGCCACCTCTCAAAGATTGCTGGGCTGGACACCCTATGTATGGGTTTTTTTTGGGGAGGGGGGGGTCAAATGTAAGCCTTAAAAGTGGCCTTTTAAGGTCATCCTGGGATGATGGAAATAAGATATAAAGTAAGATCTAAAATATTCTTTATATTTATTTTTATTTTGTATTTTGGGGAGACTAAAGACATGACATTGATCTGAGAACTTTTTTAAGATGGGTACTTTCTTCATTTTATCATCTAACATTCTAACACGTGAAAACATTCATGATACAATTACCATATTGAATAAATTAACAGTTTTAAAATAAAGTACAAATTAATTGTCAAGCCAATGATGATATATAGTGTTAATATGAAAAAGGTGAACATTAAAAAAATGTCTTCACATTACCATTGACATGCTCACTTCATTATTTCCATTCATATTTGGTTTTATGCGTTCAGCCTTCATCTTTCAAAAAATTGAAAAATTCGATGCAAATTTCAGAAAAGTTCATTTTGATTTACAGTTCTTGCTTCACTAAGTCCATGAACATCCATTTTCTTGCATCCAACCACTGGTTTATTAATGACACTGAAGATTCTTTCATCAAATGATTTACTGATAGGAATTGAAAATTTGAATGTTATCATCTTCAGCAGTTGGGAATTGGAGACATCAATGGTGCCCTGACGCTTGAAGAAATCTGGTCTTCTGCATTACTTTTGTCAAGTCCGGGGTATGCAGTTCGAAATTCACAAAACTCGTCGTACAGCTGGTCTTTATCTAGATTAAGATTTAGTTTATCTGGGAGCTTTAAAACATATTCTTGCTGCAGGTGAAGATCTCCCTGTTGTTCTTTAAGTGATAGACAGGCAAGAAGATTAAACACATTTTTTCCAGAAAAGTCATAGTTTTTGATAGATAATCAATGCACCGTTGTAAGAAAGATTCTACCTCTCTTTAAAAACTTGACCTCTCCGCATTTGAGAGTTGTACAAGGATTTAATAAACTTTTGCTCCAAATAATATACCTTGTTTTCTGCTTTCTAACTTGTTCTTGAGATCCCTTAAGATTCTGTCTAGCTGAATGGAAGCATTTTAGCTGTCTTTCATTCTCCTAACAGCTGTTTCAAATAGAAGCAAAATGTGCTGCAGAAAACGTAGGTAGCACTCAGGAAGTGAATTGTCAGTTTCAGCATCATGTTCTTCTCAATTTGGGGCTACAAACTGACAGATTAATCTAGAACAGTCTTCCTCGCCCTGTGACAAAAAATATCACTAGAGAGCAGGCCAGCAGTGTATAATTCTCTCGTTGGCAGGAAGCAGACACATCCACCGTGGGTGAACATGTCACAGGATTTCCTTGAACTGTAAAACAGTCAGAAAATTCTTTCAATGACTCAACATTTGATGCTGAAGAACCAAACTCACTGTATATTTTGAGAACCAAAGCTTAAGTTTCATAGGGGAAGTTTGATAGTGTTGTTAATGAGCAATTGCAGTTAGCTTTTATGATATACTGATTTTACTTTTTAAGTAATACAAAAACACACTTGTTTTTACCATAATTTTCATGTGTATTGTCAGTGCTATATTCTCTTATCTGGTTCAGGCGAAAGACATTGGATACCGTTATTTTCTGCACTGCAGAGAAAATGTCTTCATGAGTTTCTTCAGGATCTTCATAAAAGTCACTGAGTAGTCTCTGACGTGTTCCTTTTTTCATATCAACATATTGTACTGCATGTATAGAAAAGTTTTAATATTGCCTCGATTGGATGCATCAGAGGACACAGAAGAATAGAAAACTTTCTCAAGTTCTCCTATGACAACGTCTTGACTGTAAGGCCCAAGAACATTTTGAGACCACATTAAATTTTTGCTGCTCTCTTATTATCAGCAAACAAAGAATGGTTCAATTTCATTTGGCAATCCAATGAATTGTAACTTTGACTGTGTTTTACACAGTGATAGACAGATGCAACTTCAGCTCTTGTTACGACATCATCTTCAAATGTGTTTTTTTTTGCCCAAGGAAAGTAGCCATAGTTTGATTTTGACGCCGCTGCTGTTCTGACAGAATGTGTTTTTGAGACTTCTTATGACCAACAATAGCCTTCCTTCCTTCAAATTTTATGGAATATGTGATGGGGCAAAACACACATTTCACTGTGAAGTCGTTTTCCTTAACAATCCATTTGGCAAAGTCTTTGTCTTTCAACCAGTCTTTGTTAAAAGTAGTTGTACCGCTTAACTTTCTTTTTTGGCAATACAGAGCTTGAAGAAGGTTCGTTTAAATCTTCCTCTTCAGCGGACGCACGACAAAACATTGCGTTGCGTCTACTGTTTAAACAAACTAACAACACACAGCGAGCATGAAACGACCTGTCCATCCTCAACTACACGTTATACTAGCTAAGCACTGTCTGGCTTTCCGGCCGGGCGAACTATAAGGGAAAGTAGGAGAAGAAGAGTGTGTGTGTGCAGCCAAGTGTGCACAGCTTAGCGCACAGCACCACAACAGTCTTCAACGCCACACTTACAACAAGGCATGTCACAACTCACAGTGGCAGGCGGCACCTGCAATCTTTCAATGATGGAGGCATTTGGACTGGACACAGACATTTGCCCTGGATCCTGGACACTGTGTTCAATTCCTGGACAATCCAGCCATAAACTGGACAGGTGGAAACCCTACTGTCAGCTTATCTGAGACTATCTCAATTAACTCTAAAATACGTTTTTTCAAACTCTGCGTGTTTCAAAATATAATTTACAAAATCCTCTGAAGGTTTAAAGAGTTCAGACTGACTAATTGTCAGGCTCATTAGTGTGGTTTACCTGTAAGGAGGAGGCTGGGGTTTGAATCCTGGTTGGATTTAATGGAGGTTTTTCTTCCTGAATCATTTTTTACTCTTCCTACACACAAGTGCTGGTATATTTTCATGTGTACAACCAGTACGGGTAGTACGTTAGAGTGAAACAAAAAAGTTAATGTCACAAATTGGTTTGTAACTCTATTATAAAAAAAAAATTATAACATTAAACTTACAGATTATTAATATGCCTACTCCTTTGAACAACAGATTGGGTATGAGGAGTGCTTTGCCACTAAGCTAGAACCAGAACCATCTCGCGACCAAACTCATGCTTCACAAATAATTTAGGGTTTTATCTGCCATTGTGTTTTTGTACCTCTTTATTTATACACATACAATAGAGTAAGAAGAAGGAAGGTAGACTTTTAGAGGGAATGTACCCACATTTGTGTGGAGGAAGAGGGAAAACCATTTATTAAAAAAAACCTTGGTACAACCAGGATTTAAACCTCAATCTCCTCGTTATCGGCAGTTCAGTTCAGCACGAGAGTGACTCGTTAGACCACGTAATCACTCATGCAAGTATTAATTCTATTTAGTCTCTTCGAGGTGATTTGAGTAATGTAATACTATGAGCATAAGAAAATCCATGGTTTGTCAATGGTAAGAGCCTTACCACTCTTAGTCAAAGATCTCTCAAGTTTGAGTCTTGTGTCAAAGTGCCACTTTTCAAAATATACATGAATTTTTTTGTATGTAATCATAATCACCAACAAATTACCAGTTTCAATAATAAGATAGCATAAATAACTACCCAATTAGTTTGTTATTTAACTGTTAAAAAAATGTTTTAAATTATTGAATGACAGAGGTCTTAATTTAATCACCACTGTTCATTTGTCTGTAACTAGGCAAATTACTATATTTAACTTTAGTAAAACTTTTGTAGTTTTGGAACAATACTAGGACATTTTACAAGTCATTATCTAATAATTAGGCTAAGTCCTAATCAAATGAAATTATTATTTCAGGTCTGTTATAAGCTACTAGGTGTAGATTATAAACTACCGGTATTTTAAGATGGCTGCCATTGCTGCCGCTACATCTGCTGCTAGTTCCACTACTCAGCAAGAAGATGAAGCAGAGGAGTTTGGTCCACAGATGATAAATAAATTGGAGGTTGTTCATTGGTTACATTACTTTAATATATTATGTTAATTAGTATATTATGGTTGGCTTAGATTAAATCCATACCCACTTCAGGGGGCCAAAAGGTCTAAGGCGGCAATCTCATGTTATAATAGTCTGCTGGTGATAGGGAGATCAGGGTTTGAATCCCGGTCAGCTTTACTGGGTGGTTTTCCACCCTCCTTCCACAAAAATGCTTATTTACTTATCTCTACCTCATCAGAGTAGTTTATCATACATGAGTATAACCTGAACTGGTAGCAAGACACACTTGATAAAGAAAATATTAAATTAATATTCATATTCACTTTTTTGTTTTAACATGATACCTGTAAGGTGGAATGTAATGTAAAGGTAAGGCACAAGAAACTACAGCCCTATTTGCCTGGATGTAAAAGGGAAACCCTGATGTATAAAAGCCTGTCACAATGTAGTGGGTAGGAATGATAGGCTCAAAGTCATGGACACACCATGTGGCCAGCTTTGCCAATAAGGCCTGTACAGTAATTTTGCTGTAATGGGTCTACTTTTGCAATCAAAGTTTGTTTTCTCTTTAAATTTTTAACCAATTCAAAAGTTTAGTTGATCAAAATAAATTATGTTACTATGATCATATTTTTCTGTTATCACCGAGTCTTTTAACTGTTCAGGTTATAAGGAGATTGGGAGACCATTAGGGGGAAAAAAGTTTAAAAAAAACCACTCTCAGTAGACTATGGAATATGTTGAAAATGGACAACTATAAACTAGGAACTATTTTTTTGATCAATTGTGTGTATGTATATATATATATTTTTTTAACTAGCGGACCCGACAGACGTTGTCCTGCCCAAACGTTGGCTTTTCGTTTGGGTGGCATAATTGATTTCGATAATAAAACAAATAC
>CABFWB010000180.1:239855-252479 GCA_902151455.1 Timema bartmani
TTACATGTTCTGATATGCAAAAAATCTAAAAAAAAATCCCTCTCCCCCAAAAAAATTCCCTAAAGAATAAAAAAAAATCCTAGAACCCGATTGCAGCGCCACCTACCGGGTCCAATTGTGGATCCAAACCATCCATGGACCTACTCAAACACACACACAAAATTTCATCAAAATCGGTCCAGCCGTTTAGGAGGAGCTCAGTGACATACACACGTACAGAAGAATTATATATATTAAGATATGTGAATATATTTTTAACTTTAAAATAAAGAACCGGTTTCAGCTAAGAACAGACAAAACCAGAGTACCCAATAATAAAACCATCCCAATATTAATTCTAGTTCAGGCTATACACATTAAAAAAATAATAACTTGTACTGTATTTAACATGCACTCTCTGAACCAACTGATTATAATACCACACCAATTACAAGCTAGCTTGGTTATAAAAGTGAGATAGCACTCACTCTCCTGGCTATTAATTTATCACTTAAAGGGGAAGCCCCAATTTCATCAATAATACATTTTCAGATATTTCCGGAATCCAAACCGAGACCCTTAGTTTGACTGCACTAAGCTGTCAGACTATACTCGTCCTAATTAATATAGCAGAGTAAGGATGGGGAAGGTAGAATTTAGAGGAAATGCACCCACATTTGTGTGGAGGGAAGGTGGGAAACGATTTAGGATAAACCAACATGTTAGCATACCCAATCATGGTTTGAAATGGAACCTCCCTGTCGCTAGCAAACTTAAAGAGATGAACGTGACATTTAGTCCATGTGGTCACAGGTGTTGATAACCCATTATTAATCATAAAAATGTATTATTTCAGGCTCAAGGTATAGGAGGTCCAGACATAAAGAAGTTGCAAGAAGCAGGATATCACACAGTGGAGGCTGTAGCATTTGCTCCCAAAAAACATCTCCTAACAATTAAAGGCATCAGCGAGGCTAAAGCAGATAAGATTATTGTAAGTAAAGTCGGACCTCCTTTTATAAAAGTCAATGGTTCTACAACAAATGTTGATATATAGACACCTCAATATATAGAAACAATCTGTTTTATACATGATAATATGTATTAAATTGTATTTAGAAACAAATTTCCTTATTAATGCACTCTTTCTTATAAATAACATGAGTGAATATGAATCACATTATGTGACACAAGTTATGTTCATAAAGATAATTAAAAATAAACAAGAAAAAAATGTGTTGAACATTCCTTGAAAAAACATAATTATTTATGTGGTGGATATTCATTTGTGTGAAAAACTTTCTAATGTCGTGCTGCACAACACATTTTGATGATTCATCATAGTAAAAGTGTTCGCACTTATTAAGTCCATGAATTACATAGTCGGGAACATTTTCAGTGAATTTAAGATCACAACGTATTGTACTAAACGTGGACAACATTTTGTTTTTAGAAGGATTTAGGGGATTCTTCTGTGTTATTCTCTTCAACTTCAGTCTGTTCTCTCTCAAGTGAGATTACTATGTAGTCGTCTGTCGGATATTATGAAACAATTACATCTTCGTCGATGTCAAGGAACTCATCAAGGGAAGTTCTTTATCTTAAGACCTTTGGTCTGCAAGTCTTTCCAATATTGTTGGGCTTGTGGCATTCGATTTGATTTGATGATTTTGTAAAGCAATTTTTTTACTGTTGATTCTAAAACATCGTTTTGCCACACCTTAGCTAGTTCAGCTATACAAAGTTTCAGATTAATCACATCTGTAGATTGCTCATTTTCTAAGACCCAGATAAGTCTTGTGAGAATGCGTTTTCAATAGTGAATTTTCAGATTTTTATAACTCTGGCTCATTTGCTCCAATTTTGAAGTTGTGTTTGGGGGGGAGGAAAATTATATTCACATTTGATGGTTTTGATTATACATTAGGGTGGGCCACGTAATTTTTTATTTAGTTTTAAAATCCCTTTCTCAAAGATCTCACTTGTCAACTATGCTTTCTGTTAAAACTGTACTAAACCATGCCTTTGAAGCATCTAGGTTGCTTACTTTTTCCTATCACCATTAATCTCAGTTTTTCTTTGCTGTTTTTACCTCCTTGGCATTTGTTTTTAAAAGTAAGAGTCTTGTTTGGCAAACATTTAATAAAAGTTCTGTTTCATCGACATAAAATGTTTTCACACTTTATACTGCTTCCAGCGGAAAGCAAACTCTTAATATTTGTCGTATTTATGGTAAATGACTGTAATTTTCACAAACTTGCATTTATTTGATAAAAACTTGCAACTACAAACCGGAAATAAACTTATACATATTTTGAGACTATGATTAAAATTTGACACCAATTTTCTAATTGTATTTTCCATGAGGATCGACATTTATTCTATATATAAATTTTTTTCATTTTTACATGAAGTAAAATTTATTAACCGAGTGATAATAGATATCATTCCATTCGAAATAATTTCAAAGCTATTAAATTTTTAACTATTATATATTTTGCCATGTGGTGTCTCATTTTACAGGCCGAAGCCTCTAAACTTGTGCCGATGGGGTTCACAACTGCTACAGAGTTCCACCAGAAGCGCTCGGAAATAATTCAGTTGACAACAGGCTCTCGAGAACTGGATCGACTTTTAGCAGGAGGCATTGAGACTGGTTCAATTACAGAGATATTTGGAGAGTTTCGTACAGGAAAAACACAGATCTGCCATACTTTAGCAGTCACATGCCAGGTAATAATAGATTATTTGGATTGAACATTTATTAGAATAAATATTATTTTTAGAGATAGTTAAGCACAATTTTGTTCTAGTGAAGAAATTTAAAACACATTGGTGCTTTCTTTCTTAATTTTTCGACTGTGTCTTACTTACTACCCATCTAGGATATACACAATTTAACTAAACTAATAGACAGAAAAGAGAATAGTACTATTTTTTTAAATGTACCTGCATTTGCATTGAGAAATAGTGCAAAACCATTGAGGAAACACTACTCAATACACTTGTCCAGGATTTAAACTTCAACCTCCCTAAAACTAGACTAAATAAGCCTGACATTTAGTCAGAATGTCCACCAAAGTGAATTGCTCTCCTTATGAGTAAACAGAAAATTAATATAATATTTAAAATAATGGGGGAAAAAAGGTAATGACTTGTTAAATAATATTGATGAATAGGTTTACACTGTAAAATATAAATGGGGTTAAACTTTAATTGAAACAAGTTTCTCTCTTCAGCCTTCTTATTTTCATAATTCATCCATTATATCTTCACTATTCTTATTCACACTAATCATCATCATCATCATCTACTGTTTCCAGCCTGTGGCTGGGTAGTTCAGTAAAATGCCTCCATCTTCCTCTATCCTTCCACCATTCTTCCTCCTTTAATTTATTCCATTCTTCTCCTCTCACTTGAACACTTTCTGTTATCTGCTTCTCCCATCTCTTTCTTGGCCTCCTCTGCGGTATTTTTCCCCACATACATTTCTATCATTTTCTTTGGCATCCTTTTTCCATCATCATTACATGCCCATACCATCCCAGCCTTGCTTCCTCTTCTATTTCATGTACTCCCTGTACCCTAACTCACTCTTTCCAGGATAGCTTAATTCCTAATCTTGTTTCTCCTCGTGACAGCTAACATGCTCCTCACAAACTTTATTCCTCCACTTTCCTGGTCTCTCTTACATTCACTGCCCATGTTTCTGCTGCATATGTGACAATAGGTACTATTGTAATGTTGGTAGTCTCTCGTAGCCTGTTACAAGTTGCGGTTGTTTAGTGAAGCCATCTTTAAGCATGCGCACCACATAATTTTGGCAGACATTAGACGGTTGATCCATGCCCATTACAAGTTTGGAAAGCACATCTGCGACTTCGTCACTTGTATTTTTATTGCACTAATAATTAATTTAGGTTTTGTTGTTTATTTTCCGTTCACTTGACCCGCGGCAATTTTTATCTAAAAGCTACAAAATACACCCTGTACATTATTACTCTATTACTATACAGAAGTAAACACATTTTACCTATATATTTGAAGTTTTGGACAATTCCTTTAACTAGGGATGTGTAAGCAGGCATTTATCACTTCGAGTTTGAATCCAGTTTGAATGAAAACAGTTTTTTTTTAGAGTTTGAGTAATATTTCTGCTAGAAATATTTCAAGTTGATTTTTTATGGATCCATGCATACATCTTAAATACAAATACAATTATTTAAGATACTTTTTTTGTGAAAAAAAATTATTCACAAATTGGGATTTTTAAATAGTTTTAATATAGTTATATATTTTTTTAAATCAGACAAAAAAAATATATTGAGGAATTATATCTGTGATGAAATAATAACTTAAAATTGGATTGAATTAATTACATTTTGAATTTTTGTGATAAAACCATAAATTACAAGTACCGTATTGGCAGGCCGCACCCTAAATTTTCAACCACTTTCAGAGAAAAAACAACATTCACACTTAAATATGATCAGTGTTTATTTTATTTAATCATTTGAAAAGAAACATTATTTATCGGTAGGTGCCTACACTTAAAATTAGGTTACTTAAATATATAAAATAATTTTCAGAGAAAAAACCCACACTATTTACACTTAAAATGATGTCACTTGGAAACAAAAAAGTAAGTTATTCATACTCAAAATTTAATTTCTTAGGAGAAAAAAAAGGTAAGTTATTCATACTCAAAATAAGATCACTTGGAAATTAAAAAATAATGACACACTTAAAATGTGATCAATGAAAAAAATAGTCTAACAATGAGACACCTGGAGAGGTGAAATATTTAAGCTCCCTTTATCAAAAGGATATATTGCCGATAGAATGCGCTGAAGAAACTAATTTTATTTTGGCAGCCATTATGTCTCAAATATTGTACACACAAGTAAGTTAGTCATTCTTCATCTATTTTTAAATAACTTTGCCAACTGTGGTTCATCTATTTTAAAATAACTTTGCCAACTATCAAGGTGTTATCTACTTTTAAAAAGCTGTGGCTTTTAACTTCAATATATATCGATTTAACAACATGCATCCCCTATAGGTACAAAATTGAATGGGTTTTATCTAAGAGTGTGATTATAGGCCGCATTAGAGTTTTATGAGAGCTGTTTCTTGGAAAAAATTGCGGCTTATTTTCGAGCCAATACGGTACTCAATTTTGTTTTTTGTTTTTTTGAGTTTTGTGAGAATCTTAAGAGTCTAGTTTGAAAGTTTGAACAACTATTAAATCTTGAGTCTAATTTGAATCTTCAGGTACTTGCATACCCATACTTTTAATATAATTATAAAAATATAAAATAACATACACAAACGTGATAATTTAATGTTTTTTTGTGTCTTACTATATTGACTCGAAAATAAGCCACCCTATAAAAATATGATCACTTTGACAAGGAAAATAATATTTATGTAAAAACTACTTTAATCCTAATAGGTCTATTAATTTAAACTAATTTTAACATGTTCTAGGTTTACAATTTACCTTATTTAAATTTTCATTCTACATTAAATATTTTCGTACAATTTCTTTGTAAGCTATTTTCGAATTTAACTTGAATCTTTATATTCAAATGATTTAATTTCATAATTTTGTAATTGTGTTACAACATAACATTGTATTATTTAAAATATAACTTTACAAATTTATCAAGAATAAAACTTTATTTTGTAAAATCAATTTAAAATCAGTAGCTACAGCAGGCCTAGCCAGCCTGTAGTGAAAACATATATGACTTGAATAAAAAACTTACCCAGGCCATAGGCTGGTTATGTATTATCTAAGTTGGGATGAAAAAAGGTTTCATAAAAGCTGTTTATGAGAGAAAAGTGTGGCCTATTTTTGGGTCAGTACGGTATTTGTTGTTTTTATAATTATCTTAAAGCAGAGATTATATAGATAGTTTCTCTACCCTCCCATTACTTTATCTAGCTCAAACCCCAAACCTCAACTCTAAATAGTTTCTATCCTATTCCTTCCTATCTTGTCTATGATTTGATGTGGATCGGGCAAATATAAATGGTTCTCTACCAATTTCTTAAATACTCATCCAAACAGGACCGCCTCGAGCACGATTTTGAGCACGACCCGAACCTTGGTTTAAGCGCCTCACATACCTCCCTCTTTGTAACACCCTATAAACTTGAAATTTGATTTTTTATTCAAGTTTAATATTTTTTATTTTAATAGGCCTAAATATTCTTCTGTACTTATAGTAACATTGTTCATTGAAAACATTGAAAACCTAACTTATGATATTTGAGTTTTTGTAAAAAGCTCAGAATAAAATTTATAAAATAAAATTAAAACACTTGACTTATAAACATTTTTTCTATACATTTATTTTCTTTCTATTATTTGAGACTAGGACTTAGCAGAACATGTTTATTTGATAGAAGTTTAAAAATAAAAAGATTAAGATGATTTGGAGATTCTATGAGTGATGTTAAAGTTTTAAACTGTTAGACATTATTTTGCACCACCGATATCTACAAGTAAATGTGAAAGGTATTTTTCTACCCTAAAACAGATTACAAATTTCTTTCATGCCCTTCCAAGAAAAAAGTCACGAGCCGCCACTGCTATTTAGATTAAGATTACCAATTGTTCCCAAAATAAGACTTTTGTCCCAGACTGGATTTGTTAAATAAACTCTTTATCATTTGAAGATTGTAGATGAGTTAAATACATTTATATGTTAATAAAGTCAATTGATAAAAAATTTATATGTAAAATTTGGCAACAATGAACATTATCACTGCAAGCAACAAGTATTTCACACTCATTCTTCCCTTTTTTTTAAAAAAAACTTTTCTCCAACTGTGCTTAGGCAGGATGTTGTCTTCAGTGATGCCATCTTGATTGGGAATGATGAAAACTTCTCTGGTGGAGTTTAAATTCTCTGAAGGTACCTCTATTTCTCTGTGGATAATAGGTGGTGCTAGTATAGCCTCTGGGTTGAAATTAACAAATATTTAGGTTGGGTGGTTTTCTACAACATTCTGTTCAGTCTTACTACTACGCCTTCTTAAGAAAGATGCTATAATAGAATCGAAATATTGAAGTGTGTCTAAATATGTTAGTGTTTTACTTTGTTTTTACTTTTAGTTGTGCTCTATTATTTTCCCACTATTTTATCATTTTATTTATTATAAATGATTATACAATAATAATTGGTAAAAATAAGGAAATATAATCTAATCAAGTGAAAATTGAGTGAAGAAAGCCCATCTAGGTAGATAGCAAAAAAATTGCGGGTAGAATTAAACGCACAAGTGACATATTGTTCCTTTATTCCGGCTTCTTGAGTGTAAAAGTCTCACATACATTGATACACAAAGATTTTATAAAACTAGAGGGGTTGGGACTGGGGGGGGTTTACAAAGGAAATAATGACAAAATATAAACACTTAGTGTTTCATTGTATGTGAGAATTGTATGTACTCTAGAAGCCGTCACTGTGGGTTGGATTCTACCCACATTATTTCTTCTTTACCAAGGTGTCTACTCAACTCGACCAATGAAATCCCCAACCTTTTCCCTGATCAATTCCTAAAATTCCCGACTAAAAAGTATGTCACATTCTTCTAACTCACCCCCCCTTCTGCCCTCGTTTTTATATTAAACTTTTTTTTATGAGTAATAATAAGTTTTAAAATTTAAATAAACATTTTTTTTTTAAAATTTGTATTAACATTGTTTATTAGGAATTAAAAATATATTTCACAGCTACAAACAAAAAAAAAATGACAGTTTGAATTACATAATTTACTGAGTTAATGATTATTTTATTTCACTTTTTGAGTAAAACAACATTTTCCCGGATTTTTACTGTAATTTACCAAATTTCCGACTTATTCCCGTTTTTTCCTGATCACTTCAAATTCCCAGCTAATTCCCGCTTTCCCTGATTTTCCCAGACGGTAGACACCCTGTTTACCCACTTTTCACTTAATTAATTTGTTTTTCCTTATCTTTATCAATTTTCTTCGAGTATTTAAAGGTCATGACTAACATATGACTATGTAACAAAACAAGTAGTGATTTAGATAGTTTTGCTAACCAAATTTGTTTCAAAACTAATATCAATACACCCCTAAAAAAAGTGATCTTTACACACTTCTCTCATCTAATAAATCTTTAATAATATTAGACCGCTAACAAACTGTGTTATTTCCGCTCAGCTTCCTATTGATCAGAATGGGGGAGAGGGAAAATGCCTGTATATAGACACAGAAGGCACATTTCGACCTGAGAGACTGCTAGCGGTGGCAGAACGTTACAAATTGTCTGGGAATGATGTTTTGGACAACGTGGCCTATGCCAGGGCGTACAACACAGACCATCAAACTCAACTTTTAATTCAAGCTTCTGCTATGATGGCAGAATCAAGGTATGTATATTAGCTGCTTTTTGTGTGGATTCCTAATGACTTAATCAAAGAGGTACGAATGAAGGGAAAGCTTTAATTCCATTAGTGTGGATGGGTAAAATCACATGTAGTGTTCTTAGCTGGGATTTAAGTACATATAAGGATTTCTAGTTGATTTCTGGGGATTCTTTGAATATTGAATATTGTTTGGTGGGTGGGACACCGCGACCCTACAGTGTACCGTATCACGTACCACCATCAATGAAAGAGTTAAAACATTTCCAAAAGAGATGCTCGCAGGCATATGGATGAATCATATTAAAATAAGAAACAATGAATGAACAGACTCTTCAGCCACATCCTGTCATGAACAATAACAAAATGAAGTAGAATTTATCCCCATAAGGAAAATCTCTTTTCGCTTTATGAGGTAATTGTATTATATTTGAAAGAAGGTACAAGGAAAGGTGGGTAGAAACATATAAAAGGGACGAACACTATGGATTTTACAATGGAAAGAAGAACACAGTTACACTTTACATTGCTGCCACTGGACAAAGAGGTAATGGTTCCTTCTTAAAGAAAATCGATGATCACCGCCCATTCCCCCGACCCAGGTTTCATTATATCGGAACTCATTAGGGGGGGCGTGTGAAACGCGCAACGCAATTTCCTAAAAGAGGAAACCAAAAAAGCACAAACGGGAGAAAATGGGAAATCGTAAAGAATGATATGACACATAGATAGGAACATGTGAAAGGTATAACATAAAGGACAAACACAGGAAAAGGATATTGGATGCGAGTATATAATATATCTCTCTATAAGGAAAACCTCTTTTTGCTGTGGCAGTGACGATCGATTTTCTTTACGAGGCAACCAATACCTCTTTGTCCTCTGGCAGCAATGTAAAGTGTGAACTGTGTTCTTCTTTTCATTGTAAAAGCCAAATTGTGTTCGTCTCTTTTCTATGTTTCTATCCAACTTTCCTATACCTTCTTCCAAATATAGTATAATTCCCTCCTAAAGCGAAAAGAGGTTTTCCTTAAAGAGAGGTTGTAACTTTGCAATTAATATTCCATATCCTAAATCCTAAGAAATACTATGTTACAAATGCAACAAATATGGCTTTTAATCTTAGGTTGTAACTTCTCCATTAATATTTCATATCCTAAATCCAAATTTAAAAATCCTATGTTACAGATACAACAAATATGGCTTTTAAAGCCACCTATAGTCCTTATACGGTTTGTTAAGTAATAATGTATTTTAATCTAGGTGGGATGTTTAAATTTATTAGACAAAATATAAGCAGCTTAGAATTAGGGTGTAGTATATTTCCAAATTACAAAACATTCACACACTTATGTCTATATCATTTCAGATATGCTCTGTTGATTGTGGATAGTGCGACATCTCTATATCGCACAGACTACTCTGGCCGAGGAGAGTTGGCCGCCAGACAGATGCACTTAGCTAGGTTTCTACGCATGCTGCTACGTCTAGCAGATGAGGTAGACAATTCATTAATAGTTCCGCTGATGTCACACTCTGTATCATGTATTTTTAAGCATGGTTTATTAACACTTGGACCTCCTCATTATATTATAGCCTCATTTATTTTGTAACAAAACCTGCTGGCCATCACGATCCCAACAAGTTGTGTGACCATATAAATGCAGTCCCAACTTGTTGGAACAATACTATTACAGTTTAAACAAATTGATTTATATCAAAAGTATTCTGTTCTTTGGAACGTTACATGCGTACAAAGTTATCAAATCTCCTTTGCAAGTGAAAGTAATTATTCCCATGTACACACCTTCAATTCCTGTCAACACAATAAATGAAGAGACAGCAAGTAATATGTCGTTATCCATGGCTAGAAATGTGTAGGCTGATTAAAAACTAGCGGAGGACCCAGGATGTTTGTCCAACAAATTGGTGACAATAAACACAGCTTACTTTTCCTGATGTGTTGTCTCCCAACATGTTGGGTCCAACTTGTTAAATACTAAACGAGGCTTATGACTATCTCACATACATGTTTTTCCAGTTTGAATATCTGATTGAAGCACAAGTTAATTGCAAACTTTGAAAATCCTCATTTAGCCTGAGTGCTATAGTTAATTTTACTATAAATTACATAAATTATTTGTGTAAAACTTCACTATAAATCAAAGAAATATATGTATAATAATTCTAATCTAAAACACATAAGTTGTTTTTGGGGTACCCTAAAAAAGTGATGATGTATCTTACTGGGTTAAAACCTTGCAATCACCTTGATTGAATGTTGTAACCAGCTTAGGTTAATTGATATATTGTAGTTTGGTGTGGCTGTAGTAATCACAAACCAGGTGGTGGCCCAGGTGGATGGAGCTGCACTTTTTTCTGCTGACCCTAAGAAGCCCATTGGGGGAAATATCATTGCTCATGCTTCCACCACCAGGTAAATGACTCAATTATAATTTTAAAACCCGCCTCGGTGGCGTAGTTGGCTAACACGCCAGTCGTGTTGAGCCAGACCACCGAGGACGGGGAGATCGAGGTTCGAATCTCTGTCGGGTGAACTGGGGGTGGTTTTTCCCTAAATGGTTTTCCACTCTACTGCCACGCAAATGCGGGTTCACTTCCTCTAAATTCAACCTTCCCAATTCCTAATCCACTAGTGTAATTAGTACTTAAGCGTATAACCCGAACGGGTAGTAAGACGCGGTGCTAAAATTAAATTATAATTTTAAACTATTTAATGTAGGGATGGACATTTTTATATTGGAACAGGAACGAGATGGGAAATGAGTTAAAACATCGAGATCGGGACGGGAAATAATAAAAATGATGCTTTAGAATAGTTCTAGATTAAAAATATATATTGTTTTTAAACTAATAAGGTAATACTTTTAAAAGCTTTGACAATCATCATTAAATAAAATACAAATGATATGCTATCATAAAAACTTAATATAGAAAAGGGATGTGAGAATAACTTTTTTTATTGAAATAAATAGCAAAATTTTGAACAGATATTGAATAATATAAATTAAATAATTAATTTAAATATGTTATTTTTATTAGTGAGGCGTTGACATGGTAAAGGTAGTAAGTGCCAAAAATTCGAGTTTTCATGTTTTGCATGGAAAAGGTAGTAAGTGCCAACCCAAATAGCACAGAAAAAGTAGTTAGTCCGTAGAAAATACAGAAGAGGTTCAAAACGTAGCCGCTAGATTCTTCCAGTGTCAAGTGCCTGGCAGTTGGCACAGAGAAGGTAGTAACTCTCTCATGCCGTCCATAAGGAATTTGGTATCATAGAAAAGAGAAAAAACAATGTCAGACTATGGTTCCGGAAGAAGTAGCTGAAATGGTTCGAAGTGCTAAAGTTTTTGAGCCAAATCATGTAATAATGATAAAGTATGAGGACTTTCTCGACTTTGCCGCCGAATGTGGTAAATTTTTAAACACTGCTCCTCTTAAAATCAGCAGCCTCAGTTGAATTAAACTCTTAAAAGCCGATTTCCTTGTAATTAAAATGAGACAGTCATTTAATGACATGGAAATGTGGAAGGAACATCAAATCTTCAAAAAAGGACAGTCGCTAAAGGCCATCACCAAATTGCACAGCTTACAACCCCTTGGAAGAAGACCTGTCATCGTTGAGGCTAAAAAAAAAGGACTTCTTATCGATTTTAGATATCCTGAATGAAAAGTATCATGCATTTTACAGGAAATTCTGTGCATAGCATAAAACAAAAGTGAATAATATAGTTTCACACAGGACTGATTTCCATATTAAATTTCCTAGAGTCAAGAAATTTACAGAAAAAACTTGGCCTAATTTTTCAAATTGAATTTTTAACGTATAAAGTGAATGTATAGTTCCTATTTACAAGTATTTGTTGTAATAAAGTCAATAAAAAGTGACAATAAGTAATTTTTTGCTTTCCCTGAAAAGTTTAATTTTTGGCACTTACCAGTTAGTACCTTTCCCATGTCAACGCCTCAGTCTTTTGAAAATTGTGTTTTATATTTAACTACCTATTGGAAGAGTGCAAAGAAATAAAAATATATTTTTTACAATTGGGTCATTCCATTTCAGATAATCACAGAAAAGAAACATTTTTGACCTGACCACTTTTGATTTTCATGAAACCTGGCGAACTTTTATTCCTTATAGAAAACCTAATCAGTGCAAAATTTAAGTTCCCCACATAGAGTAATTCTATAGTTCCAGGACTTTGAAATTAAAAAAAAAAAA
>CABFWB010000180.1:253423-265812 GCA_902151455.1 Timema bartmani
TAGGCCTCTTTAACTTCATATGCCTTATAATCTAACTTAAGACTAGGACAGGCACAACACCAAATCCCCAGCCATTAATTTATCAATGTGAAAGGGTAAAACCATATTTTCATCAATGATACATTTGCGGCCATGCCGGGAATCAAACCCGGGATTCTTACCTTGGTGGGCAGGCACTCTACCGACTGAGCTAAGGTTTAGGACAAAGAGAATTTACCATACTAAGCAAAATGACATACATGAACTCTTTTTTTCCTTTAAAATAATAATTCATATTATCTTTGTAATATTTAAAATAAAATAAACCTAATAATCAGTGATCGAGCTGATCAACCCTGTCCCTTAAAAATTTAAAACATTTTGGGTAGAACTGTATGTGTTTCTGGTTGAATATCATTTTTGGAAAATTAATATTAGCCTAAAGATTAATTTCAATTCTACTTTGTGCATGCTTATCTGATGTGAATGACGTTAGGACTTTTTTTTTCTTCTTCTTTTTAGGTTATACTTACGAAAAGGCCGAGGTGAAACTAGAATATGTAAAATCTATGATTCACCATGTCTTCCCGAGACTGAAGCCATGTTTGCAATCAGTGCGGACGGTATCAGTGACGCCAAGGAATGAAATATTCTCTAAAAGATTGACTACAACATATTGTGACTGCACAGTGCCTTGTGAACAATTTAATTGTCAAGAGAGTCAAAGCAATGATCACGTTTTTACATTCTCTTCAGTGCAGTAAGATCATTGCTTGAGGGGAACTTAATATTTGGCTCTTTCACTATAGTATCAAAGTCTTATAAGATGTGAATAACTTTTTATTTAAACAAAATAATGTTTTCTCTGCTGAAGAAAGAGAGTTCATAAGCATAGCTTTAAATAATATCCCTTAACCTAATGAATGGTGTTAATTTATCATTAAAAAGTTGATATCCACCTCTAAATATTTTTATTTAAAATGCTAAATCAACAATTACATTATTTTAAAACTATATTTTGAATAATCAAACTTAATTTTAAGTGAAATTATTATTATGTGTACTCTTGCTATAGTAAATATTTTCTAAAACAAGCTGATAATTTAAGATATGAAAAATTAGAAAAGCTGGGCTAATTTATTAATTAAAAGAAGAAAGTCTATCTGGGGAAAGTGGGAAATACATGGAAATCATCTTAAGCACTTGGAAACTGTTTCTTGAAGTTTCCTGTTGCTCACGTTTGCAAATGTGGGAAACAGGAGCTACTCACAATGTTTCGCATCTAGACTTCCAATGATCAAACATTGTTTCTGCCCGAAAGAAAGAAAAAGAGTTATTTTTATATATACAAAATACTTTCACAGGGGGTGGTACAAAGACACCGTCAATTAGCAACTTATTGGGTTGAGTTTTTTGACCTAAAAGCATAAAACAACATTCTGAATTATCTAATGTACTAACCTAAAAGAAAGAAAAAGAGTTATTTTTATATATACAAAATACTTTCACAGGAGGTGGTACAAAGACGCCGTCAATTAGCAACTTATTGGGTTGAGTTTTTTGACCTAAAAGCATAAAACAGCATTCTGAATTATCTAATGTACTAACCTGGGAGTGCATGCAGCTGGCCTCTGAGACCCACCAAAAGATGTAAATGCTACTTTGACTTCGCATAAGTGATATTCATCAAATTCTGCAATCTTTGAGTGAAGACTAACAAAGCTGGAGTCTCAGACTTGCGGCATACGCTTGTGTCTTAATTAGTGCCATTGTACATTTTGCATATTGAAGAACAAAAAACTGAAAAACCAGGTACTATAGCGAAACATTTAATAAGTACATACGCCTCAATAATTTTGTTACCGTTTGTCAGGGCTCTATTTAAGTAAATAATTTGTTTATTTACAAAATATCAGTCAAGAAAGTTCAGCCCTTGACAGATATAAAATTGTAGTATAATTTTTTTGCTTAAAAATTTATAACTGGCTTTTAAAATATAATAAACAGATTACTAATGTGTGTGTGTGCTTTATTTTCAAATACTCCAACAACCCCAATTAATAAGTGAGTTTATCAAAAAGAGAAAAAATTGTATGGGTAAATAAGAGCATATATTTGTACTCAATTATTTGAAAATCTTGACTATCTAATAATTAAGTGTCTGTGTTTGACCCTATGTGGAACGGAAGCATCAGACTCGAGGCACTTGCCGGTTAGCACGCGAACAAATAAGACGTATATTCAGAAGTTCTTTTCGTGTTGTTCAAAGCGGGTTTAGAAATGGGTGGGAGGAAATGGAGACCATGTGGATAAATGACCACTACATAAACTATTTATTCATATTCATGTTCTAAGTAATTTGTTTTCTTTACATTAAGTAACCAGTGGTTCAAAATGTCTATAATGTTTATTTAAAATAAAACTTCAACTTCTACTCCATACATTTCTACTTATTAGATCGGTGATGTTCACCACCCCCACCATTAATTTATTAACCCAGAGATGCTCTACTAAACACACTGACTGCCGCGGATCTATCCAAACCAGAAGATGGAGAGGTTAGACTAGTCTCACAGGACAGGGGGGGCTAGCGACATTAAATAAATGAAATAAAAATCCTCATGTAAAGTTATTGTTAATAAATAACACACACTATATTGCTTAAAGCTATAAAATATTTTAAAGATTAGATTATTATGTAGTATACGTAAAAGCACATTAAATTTGATATATTACTCAGAATATAAAATAAGTCAAATAACTGTTAGATATGGAGTGATAAGATAGAGGTTATTTAAATATTGATGGATATAGATAATTTTAAAGCATTGTAATTAATGTTCCAAAGTCTTATCTTACATAAGTAAATCTCGTGCTGTTTGGGGTCCAGCAGTTTTGATGTTAAAGAGTTGGGTGAATTAACTTTACTAACTTGCCATCCTCAGGAAAGGATCAGAAATTTAAAATAAAGGAAAACATTAGATTTAAAGGAATACTAAGTGATTACTTCACTTGTTCAATAAATAAAACAACATAATATATTTTTATTTGTTTTTACACTATTGACAATATTTGCTAGACTGCCTTTATAAAGGGAGCCTGCTATACAAGACGTAAGCAAAGATTTCCCACTCCAACCTGTTTTTCCCCCTTTGTCCCCTAAGTAACCGCGGGGCCATGTGCTGATGCACCATTTGCACACCCGTAAAGGCAGCCCTTAATATAATACAACGTATGAAATGTAGGAAAATATCAGACACCAATTAGGGCAATATCGGAGACTATGTAGGAAATATAGAACAATATTAGACACAAAGTAGGAAATGTAGGACAAGTTGTTATATTGAGTTAAAAAAGCTGTGAAATAAAAATGTTCTAAAGATGAAAATAAAAACGTTTGATGATTTTATTAATTATTAATCTAAAAAATATCAAAGAAGAGCAAAATATGTTTTCCAATGTGTTAATTTGCTCTTACAAGTTTGTAACAAAATAACCAACTTTTTTAATTCATGCACAATAATGGGAAGAGAAAAATATGGGATGTTAAAAGAAACACACAGCTCATTTGAATTAAAATTATAATCATATTCTCCCAGTTATTGAAACTTACAGAGTTATGAATGCTATTTTGGAAGAGTTTAATGAAAATTATGGTTGAGAAGTTATGAATGCTATTTTGGAAGAGTTTAATGAAAATTATGGTTGAGCATACAAAATACTTGTGTCCACCATGAAACTACACTGTACTAAATTGTATATGCTTGAAATATTGGAGCTTCATGGCAGACGCCCGTTATAAGTGTCTATCATAGCTAAACTTGTCACCCTATTTTGTGAGCGAGCTTGGCTTAAAATGCATCAGGATTTTCATGGGAGAGTAATGATTGTTACATTAAAGAAAAATAAACACACCCAATTCACCAAGCCTCTCAGATCAGAGTTGCCATACTATCGTGCTCTTAGAAAGTAACACTTTTTAAAATTATAGATATCGGTACTATAGTTGCCTACCAATTAATTATGAAAGCAAATGAAGTCAAATAATATTAATACAATATCTTACACTATTTTATGAAGTACACCATATAAAATTTTATTTAGTATAAATCTTCACCCTTCGTTATTAAAATTTAATGGGTTATATATAATGTGCACGTTTAGGTAAACCGTAAAATCTATTGCATTACTTTTGCTTTAAATTATATTTTAAAATATCTCGGCTATTGGTTTACATCCTCTTACACAATAATTTTCAGTAAGCAAAAAACTTGTGAACATAATCAGTCAGATAGGAAGGACCTTTTTGACAGTTATAAAATATCCTTAAACAGCAGTTTAATATATTTATATGTTAGCACATGTGATCTGTTGCTTTCAATATACTCCAGTAGAGTGCTGTAAAAAATAAAATAAAAATAATAATAAATCAATGTTGGTTGTAAAAAAGATAAGTTTTTATTTACTAAAAGTTTCTTCCTACATACATAATGCAATTATTATAATATTTGTTGGTCATGCTGTGGAGCAAGAAATATCCAAACAAATTAGTAAGTAACTGATATTATAATCAAATTATAGCATTCGATGATTTAACTTAGTACCAAATACACCACTAAATATATTCCAAGTATTTCCTAGATCCTTGTTTTTCAATGGTTAAACTTTTACATAAATGAAGCCAAAGGAAAGTATAATGTAAACAAGGTTTGCACAGAACGTGTGAATTCTGCTACTTTTTAAATATCCGGCATAAGCCAAGAGCAAAATAATAATATATGCACTTTGTTAGCTATAGTCCGACTTCTATAGGAAACCTGAAATTAAAAAACTGATAAATTCAGATTGCCACAATAGTGAAAATAAAAACTATATTCTTAGTAAGTTTAATTAATTGCGTTGAAAAAATTAAATGGTAATCTATAAGGAAGTATTATTGGACGCTTTTAAATACTTTTTAAATGAACTTTATAGTTTATTAATCAAAGAAGACATATTTTTAGAATGCCAAATGTTAAGTGACTCAATCAATGTTGGTTGTCAAAAATGGGCTTCCTATAAAAAATCAAGGTTTATTTACTAAAGTTATTTTTGGTACTGATGTGTGGATACAATTTAAATATTACTTATTACTTTGATATGGTCTAGCATAGTATAAAAGTGAATTCACTTGCATCAATTATGATTTATTAGGCACCTTTACACCATATAGTGTTATTTTTAAACACATACTATTACTGCATGGGGCTATTTATCAATATTAGCATGTGACAACAAAACAGTCACTGTAAAATAAATCAATATTAAGTTTATACAGTGGACTCTTGATTATACGGGTTCACATTAACCAGGATGTAGATTAACTGGGACAGTAAAAGGTTAATTAACTTTTAATAACATTTTAAAATAGTATTTAATAATATTTCAATTATAATTCATGCTACTGTACAGTATAGCTGTTTGGTGAATGTACATAATAACAAGAGTTGCAAACATTGTACATAAGGGGTGACCATAATGACTCATCGTTATTCGAACACACTTATCCAATGGAGCGGACACATCACATGTGTTGTCAGTTTGTGTTTTAGTATATTGTAATTGCTCAAAACTCCACTTTTATCATAATTTTTTTAATCTCTTTTAAACCCTTAGTGACAATGTCTAAATTTAAAAAGAGTTGTGCTTACTATATCACAAAACCTTTAAATAGTTATAACAAATAGAAAAATGGTCGTCAGTAAAGCCATTAAGGAATGAGTTTAACGTCAGCGAGCAAACAAAAAAGAGTTGTGCTTACTACAGCACAAAACCTTTAAATAGTTATAACAAATAGAAAAATGGTCGTCAGTAAAGCCATTAAGGAATGAGTTTAACGTCGGCGAGCAAACAATGCCTGATGTTTTAAAAGAAAAAAAAAGTTTATAAAGTTTGTTGGATTTTCTGATAGAGCAAGTGGTATGTCTAGGAGGAAAACTTATGAAGACATCAACGACCAATGTACAATGATTAGGACAAAGCGTTGATTTTATGGTATAGCCATATTTTCAGTTTTTTCCCCAAACCACCACAGATAATCGAGAGTCTACTGTACTTTTAAGGATGCCACGATATTCTTCCTTCAAAATTCCTCGTGCTTTCAAGTGTCTCAGAAGAAACTTCCATTTTTCCTAGACAAATTAGAATGTAGTATCGAGAAATAAAATTGACTATTGTGGCATCAAGTAAATTATGTTAAAAAATGATTTGGGAGCATGGAAAAACATGTGATCAAAATTAATTAGCCTGTTACATTCTTTATTTTGTCTTTTCTTCTTTACAAATACTTCTCAGTATTTAATTTTTCAATGTATGTGCCAACCATGTACTTATTTTTTCTTCAAAAATTGATTTAAACGATATTGCTAAAATGAGTTACTATGAGTAAAATCTAACAGTAATAGGTTAACAAGGCAACTGTCAAACATGAAAAACAAATATTTTATTTTTTAAAACATAATTGTAATCTTATTAGTTCCACATTGCCTTGTGCATATTTCCAATGTGATATTTAGCTTGGATATGGCTTTTCAATCTCGGAAAAGTATATGCCAGTCTTGAGCCACATACCTTACATTTAAAACGTTTGGTTGCTCCTTCGCCAGTAACATGAATGTACTCACGATTAAATCTATGTAGCTCTGGAATCATGCTCCAAATATGATCTTCATCAAAATCTTTGTCAAAGACTCGTTTTTTAGCAAGAATGTCTTGATGAGTAATCCCACTGACATGCTCGATAACATTTTCAGGATTAACAAATGGGATGTCACACAAATGACAGCGGTATGCGAACTTCCCTATTTTTAGAAACTGGATATGTTCCCAATTTCCCCCTTCAAGTTGTAACACCTGTCTCCACATTTCAGCTACTTTTTCTTTACCAAAGGTTTTGTTTTGCAAACCACCAAACCCTTTTAGGTCATTTACTGACGAACTTTCTACATCATTAGATACTTGATCAAATCCTGAATTATTTTGGTCAACATCATTTTTATCAAGATTATTTTGATGGCAACGGCTTCTAACATGTTCAATCACACCGCTTGGAGAATTAATCATTGTTTCACATAAATGACAGCTGAATTGCTGTTTGCCGCCCTTTTCATAACTAATATTGTCTTTCTTACCACCTTCCAACTCTCTTACTTTATGCCACATCTCACGTAAAGTATCCTCATATGGCAACGTTCGTTGGCTGCGGTTTGATTGGAAAGGTTCTTGTAATGATTCGTATTCACTGTTATTGGATACAGAATCAAATGTGTTATCACGGTGACGATCATATTCCAAGTTAACCTGATGCCACCTAGAGCGGACATGTTCTATCACATTGTCAGGTCCTAGCAAATGCATTTCACATAATTTACAACAGAATCTGAATTTACCATTTTTCTCAAACACAATATTACCTCGCTTTCCTTTCTCACACTCGATAACATTTTTCCACATTTTAAGCATAGTTTCTTTGTCATATTTTTGTTTACTATTGCTCCCTTTACACTGCAAATCTTCAGGCGATATTTGATCAAATGTTGTTGCAACATCATGGTCAGAGGATTTCACAAGATTGATTTGGTGAGTCCTGCCTCGGACATGAGTAACCACATTATTAGGATTCAATAATTTCATATCACATAAGTGACAAAAATACTGAAATGGGCCAGTTTTACAAGTTCTAATGTAAAATTTCCTTCCATTTTCTGCTTCATCCACTTGTTGCCACATTTCAAGTAATATTTCTTGACTATGTGGACAATCCTTTACCGATTGTGGATGCACCTTTTTACGTGTTGAAGCTTTATTTCCACTGTCAGACAATCCATAAGATGTCAAATTATTTTGATCAGGAGAATTTTGATGCGAATAAGTCTGGTGACTCTTCCTACTAGAATGTTTTTGATGTCCAGTGGCCATGAGTGGATCAATATCCACTAAAGAGTTGGTGCCATCATCTAATACTTGATTAGATATATTAGCACCTTTGATTTGAGAATTTGGATTAACTTTGGACTGATGCCACTTTCCATAGACATGCTTAACTACAACACTTGGATTTATCAAAGGAATTTGGCACAATTTACAGAAGAATGACAACTTTCCTCTCTTGTTAGAACAAATGTTGTATAATCTGCCACCCTCCACTTCTTCGACTACCTTCCACATAGTGTTAATTGTTTCTTCATCATAATGTCTGCCCAATGGCTTACCATGACTTACTGTAGAATTATTTTCATCCTTGCTCACTTCACATAATTTTGATTTATTCTTGCCAATGGCATTCTGGTGATAATCAACGAACACATGAGCAATAACATTTTCTGTTCCATGTAACGTTTCTTTACAAAGAGCGCAATAGAACAACTTATTATCAATCATATATATATTGTCTCTCTTTCCATGTTCTGCTAACTTAATACTATTCCAAAACAAATACATATTATCTGGCTCTTTGCTTTTATATGGCTCTTTGCTTTTATCTGGCTCTTTGCTTTTATCTGGCTCTTTGCTTTTATCTGGCTTTTCGTTACTGGTTTTCTTAGAAACATGCTTATAATCCCCTTTATCAAGGTGACTAGTAGATACGGTAGGAAATGAAAGAAAAATATCTTGTGGTGTTAAAGGTAGGGTTAAGTCTTCATTTTGTTTTGGGTCTTGCAATGAACTAACAGGTTTTTCGATATTTTCTTTTAAATCCAAGCAATCAAGTTGTTCAATCTTGTGATGAATGTTTTTGAGACGGATCTTCATTGTGTCATTCATGGAGTCTTGGTTTAAATCATCAAGCAAATTACCAATATTTTCAACAGTATCCAAAAGTGTTTTTTCATTATTGTGGGACACTGAATTTAAAGAATTACTGGCTCCATCCTCAAAAGGATTTACAGTATATGATGTTGAGTCTACTCCTGGGTTTCTTGGATTCAAGACTCCTTGAGAGCTGTAATTGGAAAGATTGCTTGCGTTGCGCAGTGAAGAATTATTGCTTCCCATTTTTAAATGTGTCCACCTGAAACAAGTATTTGATATCAAATTTTGGCTTGTTAAATTATTCAACTATTCCAACCTCACATATGTTAGTTATAATCTTTAGTCTTGGGGAAATTTTCAAAACTATTTTGAAATGTGATAGACAGGATGACCCCTCGTCATTTTTTTTTTTTTTTTTTTTTTTTTTTTTTTTTAGGTTTAAGGGGGGGGGGTTTTTTTTTTTTAATTTTCCCTTTACTCATTTGAAGTTTTGCCCTTTTTTGTGTTNCCTAAGTGGTTTTCCACTCTCTTTCCATGTAAATGCAAGCACACTTACTTTAAGTTCAACCTTCCTAATCCCTAACACATTAGAGTAATTAGTACATAGGCGTGTAACCCAAATGGGTAGTAAGACACAGTGCTAGAAAAATAAAGCTACAACATTGTTGTAGTTTTTTTTTTTTTTTTTTTTTTTTTAGTTGATATTTAAGGTTGAATCGGGTTGGGTTTTACTCTTTAAATCTACCATGTACCGAATTAGAAGTTTAGCCTCTTTAGGCTGGCTACACAGCCCTCAAGGCCTGGGATAATATTACATTTGAAAAGGACTCTAGCTTGCTGAAACTTAAAAATTCATTAAATTTGTTACATAGTGTAGATTATAGGCATCAACTCTAAGGGACCCCAAGCTCATGCCCCCTACAACCCCCGCAAATTCTAGGTGGTCTGGCTGCCCCAAAAGTGAAGAATACAAAGTGCAAGAAATAGAGACTTAACTTAAGAGTAAGGAAATGAATAAATAAGAAAGAATGTTTTGACAAAACCAAACCTAAATCGATTGAGGGAGGATAAAAAGAACATTTAGTTTTTAAATAACCTGACAAAGTGAAGTAAAAGAAATTACCAGCAGGCCACGAGAACTTACTGGCATAATTTAGAAAGATCAGACATTTTTGTGATTAGCTTATGGCTCTCTTTCTCTTTCTAAAATATATAAAGAGTATTCTGCTAGCGCTATTTCAGTTCAACCCGCCTCGGTGGTGTAGTTGGCTAACGCGCTAGTCGTGTTGAGCTCGTCTGTCTAGGACGGGGAGATCGAGGTTCGAATCTCGGCCGGGTGAACTGGGGGTTGGGGGTGGGTGGTTTCCTAAATGGTTTTCCACTCTCTCTCTCTCTCCACGCAAATGCGGGTTCACTTCCTCTATATTCAACCTTCCCAATTCCTAATCCATTAGTGTAAATAGTACTTAAGCATATAACCTGAACGGGTAGTAAGATGCGGTGCTAAATTTAATTAATTAATTAATTATTTCAGTTCAGATGAATATCAACATGCAAAGGTTTATTTATTTATTTATTCTCTTATCAATATTCTGGTTAACTGTGTTTTGAGTGACCCGGTGTATAATATTGTGATTTATTTCAGAGAAGAATACAGTGATTGCTGTACTTGAAAGTGATTCAGAAACATTGGTTATTGTTTGTATTAATACAAAAATGGATAAGTTGTAAAAAAAAAAACTGGTGAAAGTGGGGAAGTGTCATCTGTGGATCTGGAAACAACTTTACAGGCACAGGGTGAAACTCCTGCATGAACGTCAAGAGCAGAAGTTGGTAGGACTCCATCTCAACCACAAACTACCGAAGGACAAGGCCATAGCATTAATAAAAGAAATGTCTGTCAACTTAACCATGGTTGGAATATGAACAATTTAAAGACACAGTTTTCTGTAAAATTTGCAAATCAACATTGAACCAAAAATGCATTACTTTTGCATCAAAATTAGAATTTACTTTCATTGAATCGGGCTTTCAAAATTGGAAAACACCACTTGCAAATTAAAAAAAAAAAGATCAGAATGTCACTGAGAATCTGTCTTATGGTTGAGGTCCATAAAGGCTGGCATTAATGTTTCGTTCCAACTTTACAATGCTAGAAAAATAGAGATCGAAGAAAAGATATCTTTGATGAATATAATGTCATCCCTCAAGTTTCTGGCTGTCCTAGGATACAGAATATGTGATCACATTGATGAGTCAATCTACTACGTTAACCTTTTAAGGATGCGGTGCAATTACTGCCTCTTTTTAAATAAATGGATGGATCGGAATTAATTTAAATGGTGTTCTCATGAAACTTGCAAAGAGATTTTGGAGATCATGAGCTATACATGTGACACATACTATGACTTCTTGTACCACTGATGCAAAACACCACGCAATCATTGTGGATGAACCAACTGATATTTCTATTCAGAAACATGATTACATCTGCTTCAAAACTGTCACGGAGAATCTCGAAATATAAGAAATTGTTTTTACTAAACATCTAGCATTTATGGAACAAATTGTAAAAGATATACTATATCCGTGGCAAGGATCCTCAAGACTATTCAAATACAGCCTGTCTCAACAACATCCATCCTGAGCAAATTGGGTTCGTCTCGGAGAAAAGGAAGGGTAGACATCACACCCCCTATTACCTAAACTAAACCTGACTTGTACCAGCGCCAAATACAAGTCTCTTCAAAGCAACACACCCTTACATTCCAAAACAAATTTTCATTTTCACACCAAGTTTCCAAAAATTTTAAATTTTGAAATTATTAAATTAATTTAACTTTACATATTCAAATTATAATAAGGGAAGGACTTTGTTATGGATCCAAATTTATAATATAATAATACATGTAATGTTCACTTAATATTATTATTATTATTATTATTATTATTAGCACAGTGTCTTACTACCTGTTCAGGTTATACGCACTAACGCTAATGCATTTAATATTACTAGTTAAATAAGTTCATTAGATGAATTAGAAATGGAAAAGAGAGAGAGAGAGAAAGAGAGAATGTTGTGATTAAAACTTATTCCAGGTAGAGAGTTGTGCTACCATCTCAGTAAGGTTATGTGGGTACGAGCTTGAAGCCCTAAGAAAGGCTCTCCTTACTAACCAAACCTAGTAATCAAACAATAGGCTAGTTTTTGTTGTCTGATAACTTAAATTTTCTTAATTCTTACTTCAGTAACACAAAATTAAGCAGGAGCCAAAAAATTACACACGCATAAAACCAACACCAAAGGCTATTACGCATGGTCCGAAAACAACTAAACTGCCGATTCCCACTGCTCCAATTGCAGCCACACGACAAGGCCAAATGGATCATGGAAGAGGTGGTGTGTCTTCTCTCTCGCTGTTCACTGGGCGTCGATCACCCCTTGTTGCTTAACATCCTCCACCCCCGCTGTTCACTGGGCGTCGATCACCCCTTGTTGCTTAACATCCTCCACCCCCGCTGTTCACTGGGCGTCGATCACCCCTTGTTGCTTAACATCCTCCACCCCCGCTGTTCACTGGGCGTCGATCACCCCTTGTTGCTTAACATCCTCCACCCCC
>CABFWB010000180.1:270941-384188 GCA_902151455.1 Timema bartmani
ATATACCTAGTTACTGTAAGCCATCACGCCTTAGCCAGTATATACCTTGTTACTGTAAGCCATCACGCCTTAGCCAGTATATACCTAGTTACTGTAAGCCATCACGCGTTGGCCAGGATATACCTATTACTGTAAGCCATCACGCCTTAGCCAGTATATACCTAGTTACTGTAAGCCATCACGCCTCAGTCAGGATATATCTAGTAACTGGTAAGCCATCACTTCTCTGCCAGGGTATATATATCGACTATTAGCAACCACCTTTCTGAAACATAAGTTGCACGCACCGTCAAAACCAAGGTTTTTTTTATCTGGGCTGACTTAATGTACCCCCCTCACCCCTTCCCAGTCTTTGAAAGACGAGACGAGCCAACTCGGTGCTTGGTGAAAGGAAGAATTATCTCGGACTTGGATGTGTTGGGTCTGCCACGGTTCCTCGGTACCGGCCAATAAGCCTCGGCCACAGACAAGGAAATAACAGATACATTGCCTTACGGGAGATTTGTTGCACCCCTCGAGTCAGGTAGAACTTAAAATATCCAGTGATAATAGCGCTTCAAAGTGAGAATTCTTTAAAACAACTCACTTTCAAAATGTTCCTCGTGAGAAAGACAAACTGAGAGCTAAGAGCAGCCGTCTCTCCGAGCACAATAGTCCAGGTGAGGTAATCCCTTACCCCTTTAATTGACCAAAACTTCAAACAATAGAGAGTGTTGGACCCAAATATACAATGCCAGAGCTTCTACAGTTTAAACGTGACACGAGTCTTGGAAATGCACTTGTAAAATGAATTATTAAATATTTTGTGACCAGCTTCTGTGGTCACAATTCTTTGGGATTCACTTCCTCGCTAGACTGGTCTGCTAATAGCTGGGATATCAGTGTTTGAATCCTGATCGGGTGTAATGAGAGTGTTTTTTTCCTAATATGCTTATGATTCTCCTTCAACGCAAATACGGGCACATTTCCCAAACTTTTTACCTTCCTCATTCCTTAGCCATTGAAGTAAATACGCAGATAGCTGTAATGGGAAGTAAGACACGGCGCACAAAATATATCAGTAATTAAAATTAAATATTTATGTTTTAAAAGTTGCATTTATTCTTACGTTTTGCTGTCAAATTAATACAAACAAAATATACAAGTGATATGCTATTTAATAAACTAAAAAAAAGGTTAAAATCATGGAAAATACAATGAAAAGAGTTTCCTAAGTAAATATTTGGTACCGGCAATACCCCCTTATTTTAAACACTGGAATGATTATATTCAACATTATTTTATACTAATCCCACCTCGATGGCACAGTTAACCAACGCACTAGTTTAGTGTTGAGCTAGACTGCCTAGACTGCCTCGCTTGGTTGAACTGGGTTCCCTAAATGGTTTTCCACTCTCCCTCCATTCAAATGTGGGTTCACGTTCTCTATATCCAACCTTCTCAAATCCTAGTCCATTATCATAATTAGTACTTACGCGTATAACCCGAACGGGTAGTAGACGCGGTACTAAGTATCAATATTATTATTTTATATTAATGTGTAATGAAAGTTAATAAATCAGTTTTAAATCAGTTTATAGTAAAATCAAATCTGAAAATGAAGCTCATCTCCCTAAACGCGCTTTAGGATTACACAACAAAAAGCTCATAATGTTTTGTCCAATTACAACTTGTTCAACACCTTCTCGTGTCTGTATGGAAAATATCTCTTAATTTTAGGAAAGGGGAATGGAAAAAAAAACACCACTGAAAACTCTTTCATTATAAGATTATTTTACTATAATAGAACAATATTTTCATACAATTAATAATTACAGAGTTTCTTAAAAAATAAATATTTATATTAGAATAAAAGAGTTTAGTAAAGTGAGTAAAATTGTTGACAATACAAAGTATATGAAAAAAATACTCTTAACTATAACCAAATATTGTTTTACTCGCAGCTATAGTTATTAAGTGTTTGGTATAAAAATTATCTACTAAAGTAAAGAAAAAAAGTTCTGATTATGTAGTTTGGGTAGGTTTGAAACTAAAATTATGATCACTATCATCAAAAAATTAATACAATAATAATATAGAAATAAGATTTAACAGAAATTTGATTCAAATATGTGTCAAACAAATTTGGACAATGATATATTTCATAATATTCTGGTCACTTTGATTTCGTAATGTACTAGATTGAGTTTTGACGTATTTCGCTATAGCATTCTTGCTTTATTGGTGAACATCCAGCTGTCATAATTTTGAAAGTTCCTTCGTGTACAATCCTGAGCTAGCCATGGCAATCACAAACCAGTTATGGCAATTAATAAATAAAACATCTTAGAAAGAAAATATTACTTAGTTTACAAAATAAGTGCACAAACGAGAGCAATCACAGGGCGGCCGTCGCAATCCATTGACAACGCAAACTTTACCTAAGCTTGGTCATAGAAACGTGTTTGAAAAAAGAGCATCACATTTCACCAACGAGCATAAATTAAATAATATACTCTTTTACAGAAACATATTAAATATGAAGCATCATTATTATCCAGAGAGAATCATGGTCACCAAGCTATGTAGCCTGAATTGGTTTATTTTAATTGTTATGTCGCTCCTAGATATGCGATAATAGCTATGTATTTGTAAATATAATGTATCCACTTTAAGATAGGCTAAAGTTTGTGTGTTGATTTATTTTTAGTACTTTAAACTTTTTTTCCTCTGCCTTTACAAATTTAGTGTTCCGTTTAATGTTCTTAATACAGTCCAATTTTTATAAAAATACCCGTTTAGAAAGTAGATTTTTTTTGCTGTCAACATCAATAACATTTTTTATTTTGTTATTTTTGTTAGCACAGTGCCTTAATATTCGTTCGAGCTATACGCTTATGTAATATTAATTACGCTATTGTGTTAGAGATGAGGGAGATTTAATTAGTATAAAGTAGTAGTGGAGATGCCCGGTCGCGGCAATTTGACCTTTGGAGAGAGGTCATTGACCTACTTTCCACATCCGGTTGATCTACCGTTATTCCCCACCCCCATTCCCCTCTCCCCGAGACCATACGACAAGGGCTTCCCCACCCACATCATGTGGTTGTGAGGACCACTTGTCACAGCCCCGAGGCTATTTTTCGTGAGCGAGAGTGTGTATTGTGATGTCCACATCCTGTTGATTTACCGTTATTCCCCCTCCCCCGAGACCATACCCCCTGACCCGGGGGTGGAGGGCCACTACAGTATCCTAGGGCTGATGGACTTAGCCCATTTGATTTTAATGTGTGCTCATTAGAATTTAATGTGTGCCCGAGCCAATTAGATTTTTGCCCCATTAGATTTTAATGTGTGCCCAATGGATCGAAATGTCAGGGACTGACGCAGGGGGAACGTGCAGTCTCGGTCACTTCTCCCACGATGTGTCGGCATGGGGGTTCAAACTCGGGACCATAATTAATCAGTCAGTGTTTGGAGCTCGCCCCTCGGAATCCACAGACTGAGAGCAACGAAGCCTGATTACTAATGATTGAAGAAACTATCGAAGAGAGCATTTAGGTTAATTTCCCGGGGCCCCAGTGCATTTAATCAGGAAAATACCGGTCATCTCCGTGACATGGATCTTTGTGTCACGTAAGCGCTGTCATTAACGATGTAATTATTATCTACGGTAAAAGGACTCCTATAGTAGGGTATTGACCGGAAAGCACAATTACGTCAAGATACACTTGAAAGCAAATTATGTGTGAATATTCTAAACTGTTCCTCCTACCGATTCCAAACTGTTCTTCCTACCCAAGAACCTAAATATATTCATACGGCAAGTCCGTGGTTTGACCATAAAGTTTATATTTTTAAACTCCTCTTCCTTCCAGAATCATATTATAGTTCTGTTCTTCCTACCAAACAACTTAAATATATTCATACGGCAAGTCGACCATAAAGTTTGTATTTGTTCTTTCTACCAAACAAATTAAATATATTGATTCGTCAATTCAGTGAGATACCGGCTGCCGGTAAAGGACTTATTTGATCTTGGAAGAGTATCAAAATTAATTCACTAATAATAAAGTGTTATATTTGCTGATTATAAGGTAATAGAAATGATACCAAACAAATTAAATATATTCATAAGTCAAGTCAGGGAGATAATGACGTCGGTAAAGGACTCATGTGATCTGCAGATGGTCAACGTTGTCTGTTCTTCCTACCAGAATCATACTATGGTTCTGTTCTTTCTACCAAACAAATTAAATATATTCATACATCAAGTCCGTGATCTGTCCATAAAGTTTTTATTATAAAACCACTCTTCCTACCAGGATCATACTATAGTTCTGTTTCATGTACAGTACATTTCATCAGAAATCTCAGATAAGACTTAGATAGTTTTTTAAAAATAGGGTTAAAATATTTTAGAAAGTAATTTGGATACTGCAACTTTTACAATTCAAGCAATCCCCAACTTTTGAATAATTATGTTTTAACTCGTTGTTTTAATATGTTTTATTTTAAATTTCGTTTAAAACTAATTTGTCAATTATTTGTGTATTATGTCATGTTTGTTAGTTTGACCAATTTGACTCATACTATAATAAATGTAGTCAAGGTAAATATCTAAGTGTGTTAAAGGAAAAACAGATATAAACTAAGTACAAACAACTTGTAAAGGGTTAATCATAACGACATTTATCCTCAATATTCAATCTATTGATAAAATTAATTTGACCTCATACCTTGTGAATTATAAACGACAATATCTAAGTCTTAACTTATATTATATTCATTTACTCCTTACGAAAGATTCAATTAGAATGTTTTCTAAAATATATCGGTGATAAATTATGCTATAATTAGTACTAACAAAAGTATGCTAAGTACTAAAGAGCATCTTTATTGGAATTATATCATAAATACATTAACTACTTATCTTAACACTTCTAAACCAATTAGTCATTACTAAAATACATAAAAATCAAAGAAAAGTTAAATTGTTTAATTGCACAACCTGACTATCAAACACTTGTTGTGATAGAACTAAACCCTTGATGTAACTGTTATTTCATAGCCAGGGTCGGCCTTAAGGGTTTCGTTGCCCTGTGTAGAAACCAAAACCTCTCCTCCATCGTCTCTTTTGCTATATATACATATATTTTCAAAAACAAAGTGAGATAAAAAAATACAATAAATAGGAATTGTTTTTTCAAAAATGTTATATGTCAATATCTCGTGTCATTTTCAAAAGATTTCAAAAAAATATGAAAAACTATACATTTTTGAGAAAACGTACTTTTTTATTTTCAGAAAAATTACCGTCATATTTATAGTTTTGAATATTTTTTTCAATTTTACAGTGTACTTCAAAATAAAACAGAACTCTCAGAAACAAAAAGACAAAATTGTGATATTGATTAGTTTAAAAAATACAGCATTTTTAAAAACATTTTTGTATATTTTCTTATAATCTATCCTGACCAGGAATAGATTTGATATTATTATTTCCTCTTTAATAAATAAGAAAAAAAAATAGTCATACTTAATAAAATCTCGGAAATTAAATCATTTTACAAGTACCTTTTTGTAAATTTTAGGTGCTATTTCTGAACAGAAATTTTCATGTTTTTTAGTCAATCTAATAATTTTACGTCATATCTGTGATTTTAAAAAAAAACTCCATTAAATTACATTTAAATATGAAAATATACAGAATTTGAAAATTTTTGAAATTTCACATCTTAAAATAATAGTCTACTTCAGTAGATAATTGGACTATTTTTACAGTACCTATAAATTAGCTTCTCATTATCATTATCCCTAAACTTCTTGTTTTGACTATTTTCATACTCTGCATCAGTTTTTCGTGATAATTCTGTCCACTCTAAAGCAGAGTAGCGTCAGGGTGGGCTATGAGACTAGGTCTCCCCTATACTGGACAGACAACAAATTGACGTGTACCCGGGTTTCCTCGAGTCAAGAATGTTTTGAGAATTTCTTAGTGAGCAAAAACAAGGTTGCCGCCCCCCGGTTTGCAGTTCCTGCCTGTTCGTCACCCTGTCGCATATTAACCTCTTAAACACCAAACTTGTCAGCAGCCTGAACGTTGTTTGTTTCACCTCGTGTATTGATCTTAATTTAAAATACATTTCGTAGCTTATTCTCATTCCCCTGTTTACTTGAGACGCCGAGGAAGCCTTCTTTACAAAATGATCACCCACTCGCTGATCTATCAAGGGTGTTTTTTTTAATGTCAGTAACATCGCATAAATTCTGCCACATACTAACTGAATGACCAACTGAATTACCAGTTCAGTAATACTGATACTGAAGGGTGTAAATCCTCTCTGTTTATCTTAGTTTTAATCTTGAGTTTAATTAGAGCCTATACGGTACATAGCCTGCACAGACCACATAAACAAAATCTAAGGACTGTAAACTTTCTCCTGTGGCGGTGTTGGTACGATTAAAACAGTGGTTCCCAACCTTTTTTCGCTTGCGTACCCCTTGGAAACCCATTTCCTTAAATTGTTTTCTTAATTATTTTAGCAAAATGTTAATTACTACAGCAGTAGTTATTTCTTATTTATTTGATGCAACTGAAAATAAATGGTCTGATAGTGGGATTAAAAACAATGTGATAATAAGCTGAATAAAGAGTGCAGATATTTTTACATTCAGAAAGTAAAAGTTACAATAAAAACTAACACATTTAATTAATGTATTAGTAGCTATAAAAATTATTTTATGTTTGAAATTGAAGTCATTTTCTCAAGGTCAAGTATAGAAGAAACCCCGCAACAATTTCTTAACTTTTGACTAATATTTTGTCTTACACTGCTGGCATATATATCTTTCCGCCATTAATCAAATATTTTCGCGTACCGTCAAACGTCCTTGCACGCACGTACCCCTAGGGTTAAGCGAACCCCACGTTGGGAACCGCTCGATTAAATGACAAACAATCAGCACTTTCTGTCATAATCGGGTCGCATCGATTTGTCACCAATTTATCGTAATCGTATTGTCTGCAGTACATGAGGTCTCATTTAAATAAACGAGTGAAGTCGTTTTGATCTATTATTGGTTCATGGTCATCGCGTTGAAAGTAGACTCGAGTGCGCAACTTCCCTTACTTACAATACCAAGTTGGAAGATTGTCATTATAGTTTCTTTCCTCTGATGTGAGACAACAAATTAGGATATGCAAACGGTATACTAACAAAACAAATATTACACTTAAAATCTTTGTCTTCCTTAACAATAAATTTTCTGTGAAATTTCTCATTCTGAGAAACCTTTCGCCAAAACTCATCCTCGTCTGTTTCTTTCTCACGTTTTCCCTTCAGATTGGTCTGATGCGCTTTACCGTTGACATGCTCAATCACGTTGTTTACAGAGGTAAGTATCGAGTTGCACAGTTGGCAACAATACTTGTTCCCTTTTTCTCGACGGATATGGTTCCATCTCCCTCCTTCAGCTTCATTTACTTGGCGCCACCATATCACGTTCCTCGGCGCTACTGTGTGTCGTTCTGCTCCTGTCTTCGCTTTTTGATTTTCTCTCTTTAGGATTTTCTCTCCTAGTTGGCCCATGTACCCCAAGGACCTTGGTCCAAGAATCGTCAATATTCGGGATTTCTTTAAGGGTCACGCCTGTTTTATGTTGCACATTAGAAGAAAAAGGAGCTCCTTTGAATTGTTGACGAAATTCTTGGTGGTAATCTCTTCCTCCGCGAGATGAACCCGATGTCCCTTGTGTTGTCCCTACATGTATCCATCCTCTACTATCCCTATGATTGTTTCTGATATGATCAGGTCCTGTAGAGTGAGGACAGTGGTCTGTCACGTGATAGCAAGCTGAATTTACAACCACAGTCGGGGTGTTAGCATGGGATTGTCCCTGACGGCGGTACTTTGAGATGTGGTTTTCATTTTCTTCCGACGAGTTGTTGTTACCCATGTTGACGGAAGAGGTGAATTCAACACTGATCTGGACTAGCAATGTTTTAACACGCTAGGAAATTATCTGAAATAAAAAATGTAGTTGATTTACAAAACTAAATACTTGAAGTCAAATGAATAGACCTAGAGAGAGTTTACGTTCACACTTAATGCATACTAATAATAAATATTTATAAAAAAACCCATTATAAATGGTAGTAAGGAACGAAATATATTATTACTAGAATAATTCAATTTTAAATAAAGTTATTAGCTGTGTCATCTTATCTTATCTTATAATATATATAATTCTTCTGTACGTGTGTATGTCATTGAACTCCTCCTAAACGGCTGGACCGATTTTGATGAAATTTTTTGTGTGTGTTTTAGTGGGTCCGTGGATGGTTTAGATTCACAATTGGACCCGGTAGGTGGCGCTGCAATCGGGTTCTAGGAATTTTTTAATTTTTTAGGGAATTTTTTTGGAGGGAATTTTTTAAAAGATTTTTTGCATACCAGAACATGTAAACTCAAAATTTCACCCCCCACTCCCCCAATATTTATAATAATGAATTTAATATGAATAATTGACCGTTAAAAAAATCTTATGTTCATCAATAATTGACCGTTAAAACCTTCTGAAAAGTTCATGAATAATTGAACTTCTGAGAATAATTCATAGTTATGTTTGTTTTTCGATACAGCTGATATTTGTGGAGTTGTGGGCGAAATGCCAAAAATGAAAAGATGTTTTATTTTGTATGTTGTCTTGACAAACACTGCATTTGTAATATTTGTGTTACTCACCAATTGGAGTTCATTGCGAATTTGTAATTGTGATGATTACATAGTATTTGTTTTATTATAGATATCAATTATGCCACCCAAACGAAAAGCCAACGTTTGGGCAGGACAACGTCTGTCGGGTCCGCTAGTTCAATATAAGATCAAAGAGATATATGCTCTAATATAGTGGCTATATGAGCATAAAATATAATATTTGGAAAAAATGTTTTAGTAATTTAATTACAAGTCAATGTCCTTATACAATCATTTCATAACAGAGAATAGAATTTTACCAACATTAAAATTATAAACATTTTAAAACATTATTAAAAATTTTTGTATGATTTAGTTGATTATTCCTTGGCTAATGTTAAAGAACATGTATTTGATTAATTTTTAGTTGATGATACATACAAAAAGGAATACCTAAATAAAGAATATGTAACATGAAAAATATTTAAAATTGAATTGTTTCTTATCTTTTATTACCTTGTTCTTTTAAAACTTGTATTCTTTGTGGAATGTGCTTCTGCTTCTACATGTTTCGACGCTCGTAAGGCATCATCTTCAGGACATATTGAAGGATAACTAATGAGTGTTCCATCACTCAGGAACAGTGGTTTGGAATTGTTTTACTTGACCCTCGAATTCTAATAGTTTTATATTTACTACACACGTTTTGACTATATTCATAGCCTTCAGGGGATGGGATGTCTGCTACTTTACATCTTATATAATATAGTAATATTGTTATACATGAAACATTGTTACTAAGTTAAATGAATAAACTAAATAATAATAATCATAATCTCAGTCTTTTTTCACATTTATCAATCATGAAACGCATAATAGCTTAGAGAGTCAGAGTGCCAATTTATTTGCATGAAAATCTTTCGTTTTACTTGCACCACATCTATGCTTTTGTTACTTAGAAAATAAGTTAGCTCTTTTAACTTTGTAGAAAATAACTGGTTCATTAGACTCAGGCTAGTACCTATAAAATAGTACTATTAATATGCCGTTAATAACATATTTTCAACATTGAATATAAGAAAATGTGTTTGCATTTTTTTTAAATGGTTTTTCCTAACAGAATCCAATTAAACGTATGATTGCTAGTTACTTTCGCAAAAGTAAACATTCAACAATATTACAAAGTTAACACTTTTAAAACCACCTGATTATGTAAGTAATATTACACGAAAAAGGTTTCGGTAAATATAAGCTTTATTACAGGAACAAGCGCTACAAACCTCCATTCGAAAAGGCCCTTAAGCAAATGGGTAAAATTACGTCAAACACAAGGGTTCTTCGTAAAAAAAAAAGCTAGGGAAAGGGTATTGGTCAGTAGACATCAAACTTATATTTTGCCGAAATGAAGTGAATCTGATGTGTAACAATTATTTGAAAGATACTGGCGCTCTTAATAATGATCACATCATAACTAATACAATTCTGTTTTAATATTAGGCCTAACAGAAGGTATTTTACGTCTGCAATGTATCCTGGAGTTTTAATTAAATAGAGCTTATCCTCACATTATCATTGGGGAATACGTCTGCTCAAGTCCAAGGTTGGGTTCATGCTCAATTCCATGAAAGAGTAAATAGTTTAAGCTAATCGATTTTATGACTTGTGAACTATTCACTTTTCACTACGCTTCGATTGTGAATGTTATAATTCATAATTATTGAAAGTAATACATTTCCACTTCTTTCGTTTACAATGAAAGGTACCTGCTTACCTGGCACAGATCCACTAAAGTGTATCTTGTCAGATAGGACCATAATGTAGTCTAAGCAAGATAGCTTTCAGGAGTGTATATTAAGCTATGTACTAAGTATGAATATAGACCCATCCTTATAATTATACAAACAACACAAACTATTTAGACAATACTTTGATTTATTCCTAAGCCACGCTCATTTTTTTAATGATAGATATATGAATAAAATACCTTTTTCAATTTTTAAAACGTAAAATACTGTTGATGCCTTTGTGTCATTAATTATTTTAATATTAATATTTAAGGTATTTTTTTTAGTTTACAATACCTATGTATAAAATGCGGCCCACTCTTACATAATATACAATTAACTATACATATTTAAACAAACAAGAACATATGATAGCTGTTTTTGGTTTCTAAACTGAAACTAACTTCAATTTACTCTGTTTTTTAATCTGTAAAGTTAAATAAGATTTTATCAATTACAAATCCAACATATTATTAGACCTCATTTAATAGCAAAGCATGCATGCTGGCGTCCTAATCTCACTTGACTGTGACCCAGTCCCCCCCTCCCCCCCGTATAATAGTATGTCCCAAGTAGTTATAATTAATTAGAATAATAAGCTATATAATAATCTAATCAAACGTTAAATATAACATAAGCTTATAAGAATATTATGTTAATCCTCGTATTTTTCAATACGTTTTGATAGTATAAAGATTACGTTCTTCATACCATTTTTCACGATAATCACCAGGGCCTAATTTACGCATAGGCCTAGTAGGCACGGTCCTACGACGCCAGATTTTAGGGGCGGCAAATTTTCTATAACGAAAGAAAATACTTTTTTTTTTTCTACCAGTTAAAATAATTATATGGCTTCATCGTGTGTGTGTGATTGTTGTGATTTGCTGTATCCGCGAACCAACCTGACAGAGTATCGCCTTAATTCACCGATAATAGTTTTTTAATTGTTGAAGGTCACTGTTAGATAAAATGGTTGTCTGGCATAATCGACCTATTCGCTCAGCAGAAATCAAGGCGAAAGATATTATTGTGTACATGCTAATATTTAACTTGTAGTAACATGTTCTACACTCTACTAATGCAAACTTTATATTGTTAAATTAAATCATATTTGAATTTGTGTGTTGTGATAGTGTAGGAGTATTTATTTCAATTGTTTGAGTCTTTGCTTAGATTATTACTACTTTTAAAACCTCACTATAATAAATAATCAAATAATGTAGGCACTTTATATCAATCATTCCACAGATAGCACTTGTGTATATGATATATGTGTGCTGGTGTATGGGGATTAATAGAGGGAAAACAGGTATTTAGAAGGTTAGAAATCAAGTTAAGAAAAGTGGGCGGCAAATTATCTAGTGCCTGTGTGCGGCAAAGTCGTAAATCCACCCCTGGCTATCACCAAATGAACTACCCTAAATAAATAAATCGATAAAAAATATTGTAGTTGTTAGAGGATGTGACTAAACCTCTTTGAAAACGACCCCGGAGTGTTTGGAGTTTGGCGCTACGAGCTAGAGCCTTATTTTCAGAGGCAGGGATCTCTAGTCTCTAGTGTTGGAGGCAGTCCCTGCTCCATAAGCCCTAAGGCTGGTTTCACACCAACGAGTCCCGAGTCGAGTCTGACTCACCAATTGAGACAAGTACATATTGTATTTGATAGCATATTGTATTTGATAGCACGATGGAGGACCAATACCTTTCACACCGGCGAGTCGAGTCACCCCGAGTCTAGCCGAGTCTAGTCGAGTCACCCCGAGTCTAGCCGAGTCTAGTCGAGTCTAGTCGAGTCTCCCCGAGTATATCCGAGTCTAGCCGAGTCTAGTCGAGTCTCCCCGAGTCTAGCCGAGTCTAGCCGAGTCACCCCGAGTCTAGCCAAGTCTAGCCGAGTCTAGTCGAGTCTCCCCGAGTCTAGCCGAGTCACCCCGAGTCACCCCGAGTCTAGTCGAGTCAAGAGTCCATGATGCGGCAGATTACAGATTTAGTCAGTCCAGCCGAGTCAAGTGTATTATTTCCACGTACTTTTCAAGGCTAATAGCACGGACACTGAATACCTCATTGTTCTCCTTCAAGAGAATCCTTCGATTTTTAACCCGTCCCATCCCGAAGATCGGGATAGAAATGCAATTTCCGCTATTTGTAAAAAAAATGTGAAAAACTACCAAAGATGCATCGTTTCACACTAAGTGGGTAAAGCCACATTAAGCGACGTCTTTTTAAGCGTCTACGCCGGTGCCTTAATACAAATGTATTTATAAAAACCACTAAGACTGCATCCATCTTGCACGAGCTCTTTGATAAAACAAGTGGACTCGATGACTCGACTCACCAGTACGAAAGGACTTGACTCTAGAGTCAGATTGGACTCGACTCTATGAGACTCGACTTGACTCGGGACTCGTTGGTGTGTAACCAGCCTAAGAGTCCAGGGCTCAAAACTGATGGTCTACTAGTTTTTTCAAGGATGGGATGACATACACATCTTCGTACATAGGTTTAATTGATACTCTGCTCTGAAGACGAAGTAACAATTACACCTTGCGGCGCTTGTTTCGAGTTGTCTTACATAAGCTAGGTGTTATCTATGCGGTAGAAGGGGGTTAATATGCAGTTAGCCCGGGCGGGGATAGCTGTAGATTCACACGTTCGCTGTAAAACTAGAACAGTGCTGATATTTTATCACGTGACAGCTCTAATCCAATCACAACAACTTCGCGTGGCTAGCATAGCCCACACTGCTCGAGTAGAGATAATTTCAACTTTTCCAGCGCTTCTACAGACAACCCGCCAAGAAGACCCGATCAGCGCATGCGCAAACTTTGAACCATCCGTTATTTATAAACACAGCACATTCTCACGATGGCGTATCTCAAACGTGATGATTTATAAACGACAGTTTATTGGAAGCCGTGAGGTTTATCGATGACAAAATCAAACCCAGGCAGTAGGTAAAACATCTCATTTTATTTTAACTTGCACTGATTGTAATATTTACGTTTTTATGTTTGGCGTTTCAGTGCATCATGGGTAAACCAAGATTCCCAACTTTCCGCGAGCGTGTGAACAGCTGCACCACTAAGAGGTGAGGACTTACTGTACTGTTTTCAAATTTCAGCGCACGTGTGAATTAACCTTAATTCCTTGGCATAAAAAGCCTAAAGTCTCGGATTCGATTCTTATACTAAAAGTGCAGAAATGATCAAGTGGTCTAAGGTAATGGTATCCAACCTTGGGTACGTGAAAATATACATAAATATATATTATTTCATGATAAACACTGAATAATCAGGGCCAGATTTAGGGTTAACCATAAGAGACTCGGACATAAGAATATGAGGTCTGAGAAAGCCATTTTTATTTTACATTTATTATAGAATATGTATAGTTTGCATTATGCTCAAACAACTTTTGGGGTACAAAGTTTAAGAGGAATTATATATGGAGCTACCGGTTACGTGGGCCAGAAAGGTTGAATAGGCCTACCATTGGTCTAAGGCGTTGGCATATAGTTCATATGGTAAGAAGCACTGTGTTTCAACTATCTAGGCTATGGGGAATAGACCCCCATTTTCATCTGCAGACAGGGGTTTGAGTCACTTGGATAACTTCAGAAGAATCAGCCCCCTCCTCCCCATTTAATTTATTGACCCATTTGCGCTTGATTTAGAGGAAGGGCAAATTTTTAAAAAAAACGTCATAAATAGGCAGGCTTGTTTATATAAAGTTCACCTGTACTAGTTTGGAGGGCTGATGGAAAACCTCAAGGGTTAATCACTTCTAGTGCATATTGAGCAACTCAAACCTATTCCTGCCCATCAATGCTAATATAATATATCCCGAGACTCACGCATTCTTCTTCTTCTTCTTCTTATTATTATTATTATTATTATTATTATTATTATTATTATTATTATTATTATTATTATTATATATTATTATTATTTAGTCCAAGTAATTATTATACGTTCATAAACGTTTTTAATTGAGAGAATAGTGTGAATTTATCTCGAGAATTGCATTGCACTTGGCCATCATCAGTGGAAAGGTGAGATATATGAATCTCCGGGAGTGTGATTTTGGTATAAAAACACCATATTTTTTGGGGGGATACATCGCCCTGAACTATTTCTAAATTAAGGTGTTGGGTTTTAGGGTCTGGGTTTCCTTCTTTCCCCCCATTAAAACCCCTGGGCTGGTTTGAACTGAGAAGTTTATTCGTGTCCGGTAGCTAACCAGTCTACAGGGATCAAGCAGTTTGGACGAATCATTTGGAAGTAGCGGTCTTACTAAAGTTTGGTAATCTGGAGGGAAGTTTAAAATAGAAGTGTGAGCACATTTTGTCTAACCCTTGTTTCACTATGTCTAGGATGAGATATATTTAAACCATACAATATCTATTAGGCTTTCTTAGCTCAGTCGGTGGGGTCCTGACTATTAAGCTAAGGATCACGGGTTCGATTCCTGGCATGGTACAAAAATATATAATTTATGAAATGTGGGTTCCTCCTCCCTTTTAATAGTAATAAATTAATGACCGGGGGCTGGACGTTGTGTCTGTTATATATTTAAGTTAGTGTGTAAGTCGTGTGCTGATATAATCAGTCGGTTAAGAAAGTGCACGTTGAATACCTCAAATAAATGGGGAAAAAAAAGACCGAACATCGTTATTGTAGGTTTTTTTTTAGTTTCTTTTAAGATGACTATGGTGTAATATATTTTAAATAGTGATAAATTAACTCATCAGCAGAAGATGGGAATTAAAAGGCTAGGTAGGACCTGATCAACAAAATTTAGTAATTAAAAAAGTTTGCAAAGCAATAAAAAAAACATGTTTACAAACGTAAATTCACATACATTTGTTTTCAATACTAAACAATAAATTCTTCAACACTTTTTAAAATAATTTTTATCTATGTATTAATTTTGTAAGTCACTGTCCCACAGTTATTAAAATCTTAGATCTACTATACAATATTTTATAATAGATTCAAAAAGTTTTAGACATCAACATATAAACGTTTTGGGGATACCTTTGGATAAAATGTAGCCCACACCCCTGGGTACGTGGACTAAATGTCAAGCTTATCTAATCTTGGTTTTCCTGTGACAGGGGCAATACCAGTCAATAATTTCAGTGGGGGGGAGGGGGTGTTTGGTGGGCACTTCCTTCAATTGCTGGAAGTTAGAAACAAATTCTAAATGATAAACAGTTCTAGAAGCTCTCTGAAGTGGTTTTTTTCATGGTAAAAAGTGCTTTTTATGGTAACACAGCCCCCTAATTTGTATTTGTATCTTAATTTTAATATTGTTTGAACCATAAATAAAGCCATTAATCTTCTATTCATAAAATTTCGCTGGGGGTTTGAACCCCCAAAACCCCTCCCTCGCCTTGGACAGGGGGATCGGGATTTGAATCTTGGCCGTGTATAGTGAGGGTGATTTTCTCCAAATGGCTTACTACACTCCCTCCTTAAAATAGTTTACTCAAAAGGATTACCTTACTTTAAAATGCCGTTTCCGTTCCAAAACGTTGTGTTGTGATTTCGTACGGGCTATTTTACAGTTCCACAGGAGTTGTCTACACTTCACTGTACGTCTGCTCACAAAGTGACGCCCTCCTACCTTTGTTGACGTGGACTGATGCCTGAGAATCCGTCTGCTGCAACAATATATTTAAAATAGCTGGAAACCCCCATCGCTTCCGCTTTGCACTTTATGATTAAAGAGCCAAGGTTATACTGCCGGAAAGACCTGTTTACGTGTACGTACAGTAGCCCCATGACTTCTTTGGTGCTGACTGACAGCTCACAGTTGACTTCTGACAGTCAACATTTAGGTATATACCTAAATTTTGACTGTCAGAAGTGACAGCTGCTAAACACATGTTTTTTGCAGATCATATGGTTCGGCGTAGGGATACATAATTTGGTCTGGTAACTTTTCAAAGCCGTCGGCTATCAGCTGTGAGCTGTCAGTCAGCACCAAAGAAGTCATGGGGCTACTGTATGCAGTGGTGTAAGACTGGCAAGGGCGTAGAAAGGTGGGGGGGTCAGGGGATCCAGACCCACTTTGGGTTAACTGGACCATGGACCCCCTTGGAATTTGTTGGACGTTCCCTTAGAAGAGGGATCTACAAATACATATAAAAAACTATTGTTTAAGTTTTTTCTCTTACCACAGTTTTAATTGTATATGTCATCAACCAAATAGTAGATAATGAATATTTTAATATTCTTCAAGATACATTTTGTATCACTTTCAAAATATAATTTTATTACAGAAATAGTTGAGTTGAAATGTTTTACAATAAAAGTCCTTTGGTAATTTTAACCTAGCACAAAAATATTGGCTACTTTCGAGGGTTTTTTTGGGGGGGGTGGGTGGCAGTGAGGGAACGCGAGTTAAGGGGAATATTCTTGCAGTTTTCATAAAAAAATACTTTTATTTTGTCAAAAGAATACAAATCAGTAGAAACATAGAGTTTAAGTTTCTTCGCATAGTGATATCAACAGCTTTTTTAATATCTGTCAAGGATTTCCTGAAGGTGACTTGGTGGTCTAGTGGTAAGGTGTCAGACTTCTGTGCTGGGGGTCCGGAGTTCAATCCTCGGTCCCGGCACAGATTTATCTGATTGCCAAACCCTTCCTTCACCTCTGACAAGACGTGTATTAATCACAACTTGTGAATGTGTGGAATGCCAGGCCTCCACCGTGGTTCGGATCCCACGTTAAACTGTAGGTCCTACATTTCATAACACAATCACCCTACCATTACACATTAGCGTAAGTGCGTATAACCCGAGTGGGTAGTAAGACGCAGTGCTAATAAAAATAATAGATTTCCTAAAATTTAATGACAACGTTGTTTCATGAATAAAAAACTTTCTCATAAAATGCCACTCTGCTAATGACAGAACAACTGTTTATTTCACCATATGGATAAAATAAAAAGCTATGTTTTTACTGGAGCAATATTTCATAAAATTATTTTGCTATAAAAAATGCAAAAAAACTGGCCTCAACTCGAGTTTCCTACACTCCTTACAAAATTAATAGTATACTTATATTTAACTTGTTTTCAAGCTCCTACAGTCCTATCCATAGTCCCAGTTCAGGGCGTACGAGGAGCGCGATGATATTCAGATAACCTTGCCTTCATAATTATAGTAGAGGAAAAATAATTTCCAATTACATAAAAATACATGGCTTGTTAAAATTTTGCAATCGCATAGGAAATCACGTTTACTTGACGAAAAAAAATTGTTTGAATGAATCACGAAAATCGTGAAGATTTTTTTTTCAGCTAACTAAATTAACTTATCTTTAATATATATATATTTTTTTACGATACAAATTGACTGAGATACAGTTATTTAAATAGATGCGTGATATTTTTTAATGTTATTATTTTAGAAAAAAAAGTTGTGGTTTATTGAAAATAACTGGGAAAAAATTCTTTATCAAAAAAATTTTACTATTTATTTTATGTAGGTTAACAAAATGCCATTAATTTGATTTTTTTTACGATAAAAACTGCCTGTTTTATGATAAGAAACATCTAATTATGTCGTACTAACTGAAAAAAGAAATGATAAAAAAGTGTTGTAAATATTTTATAGGTGGTAAAATATAAAAATATATGACTGGCTATTGTAAAAACTAGTTTAATTGTATGGGTAGTTATATTTATTAGTGAATTACTTGCAATTAAAAATTATTTTTTTTACGAAAAATCGTTAATTTTGCAAAAATTTGTTAAAAATCATTGTTTGAACAAAAAAAATCTAAATATGTTTATAAAAATTTCTAACATAAAAAAAGAGTCAACTTTGTCGGGTTTTTTAATTCCCCAAAAAACTCATTATTGGGTTATTTTTCATCAAAAGCTCGGAAAATAAGCATTTTATGAATAAAACTACTGATGTTAAATTAAAGCTAAGAAAGTCTCCTACATTTTCGTGTGTTTTAATTTTCTTTTACATCAAAAATTAACGGAGCTACAAGCGTTTGAATAGTATATTTAATTCACCAATATTGTATAGTAAGAACATATATTTAATTCACCAATATTGTATAGTAAAGAAAATAATTATTCTAAAGAGCTAAAAAATATCATCTACACATTTTTTTTATTGAAATAAGGTGACCTGGCGGTCTAGGGGTAAGGTGTCAGACTTCTGTGCTGGGGGTTCGAGGTTCAATCCTTGGTCCCGGCACATATTTATCTGATTGCCAAACCCTTCCTTCACCTCTAACAAGACGTGTATTAATCACAACTTGTGAATGTGAGGAATGCCAGGCCTCCACCGTGGTTCGGATTCCACGTTAAACTGTAGGTCCTTCATTTCATCTCACAATCACCCTACCATTACACATTAGCGTAAGTGCGTATAACCCGAACGGGTAGTAAGACGTGGTGCTGCTAATAATAATATTAATAATAATAATAATAAATAGTGGAACAAAATTAACACCATCATATAGAGTAGGTTTTAAACTTTAAAAGTCCGTCTTGCTGAAACTTGGCTATGGGTAAAAAAAGAAGAATTTTTCCACCCAAGGAAAACCAATCTTGAACCAGCCCCAGATCAAATTTTAAATATGATTTCATGTGGCTGTGCTGGAAATTATAGTAAAGAAAATTGTAGCTGTTGGAAAGAGGGCCTTAAATGCAAGATAATTTGCAAAAAATGTCAAGGTACTGTCTAAATTGTGCGAAGAGGGTTATTTAACTTGATGAAAATGACCCAGACGTAGTAATGGATAATGTATGCGATGATGATGATGATAATGAAGACATTGGAGTATTAGAACAGTGAGTACAACAAATACACATATTTAAACTAGTAATTTGGGCACAAATTAGTTATTTATTTCATTTATTTTTCAGGGACAGCACTAATTTGGATGAATGAAAAAAAAATGTTGCCTTTAAAAATATAAAATTAAATTTATAAATAATATATTTTTGATGCACTTGTTATTTTTTACATAGTACAAATATAAACGATTGTTTATCTTTGAATTTCAGGTTATTATTATTATTATTATTATTATTAGTAGTAGTAGTAGTAGTAGTAGTAGTAGTAGTAGTAGTAGTATTACTATTATTACTATTATTATTTTACTATCCACTTTCATTATAAAATATATATTTTTTATTGTTAATGACCACTGTGATTGGGGAAACTCAAGTCATCTGGACACGGTATATATTTACTTCAAAGACAAAATTGTACATACTCACAATTTTTTTACATTCTGATGTTTATTTTTGCCATTTTTATTAATATAGACAGCTGTCAAATGTCAATTTATATTACAAATAAAACATTAACTATAATAGATTATATTTTGTTTAAAATTATAAAAAGTAGATTTTCTTGTTTACCATATATTATTTAGGCTACTTATTTGTATACTTCATGCCATTTATTAGCTATAATATACCCAATTTTTACAACAACAAAAAATACAATGAAAAAGTAAGATTTATTTCAAAAGCTTTAAAAAACTGTCAGCAACATTTTTTGAGATAATTAATAGTTTTGGAGATATTTAACTACAAATACCATATATCGTCTTCGATTAAAAATACACATTTACAACAGCAAAAATTTGTAGGCTATCTCGGTCAATTTGTATCGTAAAAAAAAGATTGAAGATAATTTTATTAATTAAAAAAGTTTTCTTTAGAGTTTTCGTAAAAATTAATATTTTAAGATATATTTAGTAAAAAGCGTACAAAAACACACTGACACCCATATTTTTTTTCACCCCCTACGTCCGACAAGGGAGTGATTCACACAAACAATTTTATTTCATCAAGTATACATAAGTTATACCTATGCGATCGCAACGTTTTAATTAGCCAGGTATTTTTATGTTATTACACCAAATCTTTTACTTTATTTCCTGTACTATTATAAAAACAATAATAATTGTGTGTTTTTTTAAATAAAAGAGTACATGCCGTGATTATTAACGTCATAAGCCATGTCATACAATAAGATACCTTGGACGAGTGTATTCCTTAGGCTACGGCCAGGCTTGCGACCAGGTCGCAGTAGGGTATTACATTGATTCTTATGAGGGTGGCCACGCTTGGCGACCAGCGACAGCGACAGATTTCAAAACGCTTTCGTGAGCGTTTTCAGGTCGCAACGACAAATACACCCGCCTTTATTTCTTATGGAGGTGGCCACACTTGCGTTCGGGTCGCAGCCTGTCGCGAGAACAATGGACACTTGTGTGGGTTTGCTAGCGTCATCCTAGGTTAAAATGTTGACTGATAAGGTGCTCGGGACCACGCTATCACTCCTCCACTAAGCATTTTCACTAACTTTCTTGCAAACCGCCCAGTATTTCCCGCCCTTCTGGAGCCTTACACTCGGTAGAGTACGGTACTTAGCAATGTTTGATACCGAGCTACTTATAAATGAAGTAAATGCCCTCTCTGACGTATGAGCAAAGCTCGTCAAATGAAGCTACACTCATTCTAAAATACTAAAAAAATTATTTTCAGCCTTTCTGAGTTCATTAAATAAGGTGTGAAACTGTCCATAAGTACGTCTCTGCATATTAATGGAGTGGACACCGTATTTTTTTAGATGTACGTTTCTTCTTCATATAACTAGATACTACTATGGCTAGTAACACATCTTCACGCCTTGGTGCCATGATAACATCTGGTCATAAAACGCGGCGACCAGGTCGCAAGCGTGGCCGGTAACAACAAAAAGCATTCCCCACGACCAGGTCACAAGCCTGGCCGTAGCCTTAAACAAACGCTTACAATGCGTGCAGCCTACCTTACAGAGCCAAGGGGGAGGTGCAAGTTTACATAACACAAATAACAATGAAAGCAATAATTTATTGGGTGAACACATTAGATATTACATAGACTGATCAATGACCTGTTCATAGGAAGCAGTGACGTTCCTCTGAGGCACAGGCGAATAGAACAATAGTTGGTCAGCCGGTCAGTTCTGCACAATAAGAAGAACATATATGATGAGGATAGCCCGCATTAATACTAAAAGACTCTGTAGTTGGGGGGGGGGGAGGGGGGGGGGTTGTTTGATTTGTTTTGATATTCAATGAACGCAAAAATTTAGTTCTCTTATTTTCTGTGTGAGCACTGTACTGCCGTCAGAATCAAAACTTAAGAAAGGTTTTTGACAGTTACGAAAGTTACTAAAACAATTTTTATACGTGCATATGTCATGTGATGTGAAGCTGTCAATATTTTTTAGAGATTACCAATTACCTGTCCTGTTTGTGTTGAACACAAAGTTTGCATTTTCTAAATATTTCTTCTTACCAGGATCCTACTGTAAGTCTGTAACTATAGTAAGGCCTACTTGTACCTTTCACAGCATATTTATGTAATAGTCACGTACAGTAGCCCTTCTTTGGTGCTGACTGACAGCTGACGGCTTTGAAAAGCTACCAGACCAAATTATGTATCCCTACGCCGAACCATATGAACTGCAAAAAACCTGTGTATAGCAGCTGTCACTTCTGACAGTCATAATGTTGACTGTCAGAAGTCAGCTGTGAACTGTCAGTCAGCACCAAAGAAGCCATGGGGTTACTTTAGCTACTTACTGACTTTGTCCTGAGACCGTCTGTAACAAGTGTGTGACCTTGGTGTAAATTATTGATTGCAACAAAATGTCATAGCGCAGTGTCAGAGTTGTGTTGTTCATGTTCAGGCTGGCAACCAACGTCCGAGCTACCGGTTGAGTTGTTTGCAACGAAGATAATAGCGCTGAGCGGTCACGTAAAATTACACTTGGTTGCAGACAAAGATCTGACTATTTTCACCCTAAACAAGATAACGGTCGCATACGTGGAAGAGAATACCTTAAAGTTCACACCGCAATAGTTATTATGGAAACTTCTAAAAATAACCCTAAATTCTCTTACAATTCTTTGTTAAGAGCTTGTTAAAAATTACTTTATCTGTGGTTTCACACCATTTACCAAAACCTCAGATATACGGCAGGCAGTTCTTTAAAAACTTCGGTGAAAATGAAATAGGTAGTCTACCATTTTCATTGAAAAAAATATTAAAAACTATAAAAGTCTAAATGTAGGACCTATAATAGGGCCCCTACACGATCAGTCAGACTGTCAGTATTAATAAATTAATAATTAATACTGACAGTCTGACTGATCGTGTAGGGGCAGTATTGATGGACTAATGTCCGGACTGACTAAAGTACTGATGCGATCCTAATTTTCTGATCACATCAGTCTCAGTCCATCAGTCTTGCAAGTGGTGGGAGAGACTGACATTAGTACTGACAGTAGTACTGACAATAGTACTGACCGTGTTCGCGTGCTCAGTATTTCCTTCAGTCTCAGTAGCAAACATAGACTGCCCACGCTTTTTTCTTGTCATCCATGTTGTTGCACGTTGGAGCTGAGACTGATAAAAATAGTGATATTAAGTGTATGGGCTCGTAAATTCTGATGCATACTGTCAGTACTTGTCAATCTTAGGACTGAGAGTCTAACTGATCTTGTAGGGAGGGGCCCTTCAGTCTTAGTCCCTGGAATATTCAACAATAACAAATTATGAACCACTGGTAGATTTGTCCTTAGTTTCTCAAACCATATTTTGTTCCGAGCCAGTGGTAGCCTGCTCCCTTGAAATTTCATTTGTAATTATTTGTGGAAGCCGCGATTAAAATCAAAACCCTTATGTATTGTAGTTAACTGTAGAGTTACTATGTCTTTAATAAATAATAATAAACGAAGATGACATACATTACAAATAAACGTTTTTTTTAGTGAGTTTATTACTTAGTATTGTATAAGGTTGTTGGCAGCAGGCAAACTAAACTTGAATAATTAGGATGAAACCTACCTTTTTAAGTATAAGCTGAAAAGTGTAAACCCCTCATTCATTTCTTTTAATCCATGAAAAGCTCTTAAAAGAATGATCGAAAATCATATTTCACTATGTACTGTACTGTACCGTGATTTATACCATAAGGTTGCAACGTTTCAGCTTTCTAGATCCTCTAGGAGCTTCTCGGTGGTGTGGAAAGACACACACACACACACACATTAGTATGGAAACCCCCACATTTTGGAAGCTCCTCAACTTGAATTTTCTATCACCGAGTATTCCTGAATCCTTATTGGTTAGAGGATACCTGCCTGAAAAATTTCAGCCTCATCGTTCTTCTGAGTTTCGAGATTGTTTTGACTTTAGTATTTTGGAAACACCCCATTTTGCGGGATCCCATGGAAATTTTCGGTCGTCATGTATTCCTGCACCATTTTGAGTTAGGGGCTACCTATCTGCAAAATTTTAGTTTCTTTAGATCTTCTAGGTTTCGAGATTTTTTCAATTGGACATGAGAATTGGTAATTATTATAGGCCTAGTCGAGATTATTTAAAGAAAATATTATTTAATTTTTATTAATTAATTGTTTAAAGTTTCAGCTTTCTAGGTCATCTATGGGCTTCTGGATGGTGTGTAAATACACACACAAGTAAATTATGTATAGAGACTAGCCTTAGTAAGGTTGGCCCACAGATTGATAATCCAACTACTGTATAACTGGAGATACGTCGTATAGTTCAGATGATATGTAAAGGCCAAAGAGCCTTATGTTCAAATAATAATTTAGGTTATAGGCTTGTAGGAAGTACAGTATCTACTAAATCCTGATTTTATTAATAATCCCAATTTGTAAGGCTTTATTTCGTACCAGAATACTATCATATATAATTGTATATAATATTTTGGTAGGATGAACGGACATTTGGAACGTAAGTAGAAATTTACTTCTGGTAGGTCTTTTATCTTAACTAGACACAACTATAGGTAGGATTCTGGTGAGAGATAAAGCCTTACAAGCGAGTTTCCTTCAAAACCATCGTATATATTAGGCTACATCAACTTATTTAAAGAAAACACTAACCAGTTTCAAACTTTGATATGCTCGTCAAAGCTTTTACTAACATATTTATGTAATTTAACTACTCACATATTGATGTATTTCATATATTAAATCAAATTAATTAACGATGTCAAAATGCCACATTGTCTTTTATGGGTGTGGGAGAGAAAGAAATACCCGAAAGTTTCTTTCTCTATTATATAATGGTATGCAGAGGACAGCTCGAAAATTTCAGTCACAGATGTCCATTCAGTTATATTATAGAGAGCAATGGTCACAATAGCACTGCAACTCCTTCTGAAAAGCTATTCCAACACTTTCGACTTACGAGTATTCTTGCTTTTTTTATTGTAGATAGACTATGATATAATAGTAGATGAGCTAATATTTTTATACAATGGATACATAGCTAGCGCTTTTATCGGATCAATTTAGAAGTAGATAGTCTAAAGAGATCTTTATTGTGTGTCCTGCTGTTGGTTAAACTTCGCAACAGCTTTTTGAAAATAGATTTCAAATAAATTATTATTTTAATACATTTACTTCTCCTAGATGATTTGAGTGATGAAGTTAATCTTGAAATTGTGATCTATTTATTAATATAGTGTAATTTTACAATGTTACAAGATTTGTATTCATAACGTTGATTGAATATCTCTTTCAAGGTACCATCTAATTATTTTTACTGTAAGTTGTAGTCTGCCGATAATTTAGTCTTTTGAGGCCAATTTTACAATATTTCTTTTAGTTTTGTAAGCCCGATTTTACAGCTTCTAATGTTATTGCTATTCCTAATGTAAATACAACTAATTTTAGTCGTCCTAATTCTATCAGGAGGGGCTGTAGCTACTTCAAAAAGATAACGGATAAAATTAAAATTGTAGGATTTAAGAATTTTAAGAAAAACATTTAAGCGTTTGCTCAAATAAAGCTCCATAGATTGATTATCTTCTCAAGTAGGCCTAACTATTTACATGATTGGATATATATTTTTTGGTAAATTACCAGAATATTTTTTTTCAATACGACTATTTGCAATGTTTTGTTTACTTTAAAAACTTGCGAATATAGGCTTAGTACTGTTTTTTTTCTTATGTATGTATGAACTATGAATTTATACACGTACATTCCTATGCCCAACCTTCTCACTCTTTCACTTTCTTTTATAGTGATTACATACTGAACCGATATAAATATTAACCTCTTTTCCTTTCTCCTGCCTTGCCAGCACACCTTTGAACCCATTATTATTTATAGGCCTATATTAACTAAATATGAGGCTACTATTTTGTTTTTTTCTTATTGTAAACTTTTTGTATTATTTAAATTATCTTATTTTTCCTCTTATCTGCTAATAATCAGTATCATTTGTAAAATGAACCAATGGCTCCTTCAAATGCTTAGGCCTTGTAAAACCATAAGTTAAAAATACAACGGCACAATTTTACAATGTCTAGCGATTGTGTTCTTATATGTTTAGCACAGATAGTTCCCGATATACCTGGGCAAGGTTCTTGTACTTGATCCATGTCTTTGTTTTGGGAATAGTTTGCATCACAGACAAATAACACTAGCCGTGCTTATCCACTAATCTGGATAGCAAGACTAAAATTGTCGCCTAACATGTTATGCTGCATCTAGGATTAAAATATAAAATCTCCTCCATAGGCCTACAGTCCTAATTATTATGCCGGGATCATGATCAACTTAACGTAACATTTACTTAAAGTTAACTTAACAGATGTGTGATCACAATTCACGTAACTTAACATAAAAACTCGAGAATCAAATAGCCAAAGCTATTATTTATGCTTTTAGTGAGGCTTACTCCATCTAGATATCATTTTCAAAATATGGTAACAACTCGAGCCAAACATCTGCATTCTCGAGTATGATCTGTTATTTCTATGATTTGTAAAGTGATTATCTGTGAATGTTTACAGTTTTTAATTGATACAATAAATATCTATTAAGCTTATTAAACTTTTTTGATACATTAAGCTTTCCTATTTTAGATATCATATTCTGAAAATTTAAAAATGACACCTGGACACGGGAATCGAACCCGGGTAAACCAAAGGTCCCGAGTTCGATTCCCGTGTCCAGGTTTCAATTTTCAGAATATGATATCTAGATGGAGTAATTCCCACTAAAAGTATAAATAATAGCTCTGGCTATTTAATTCTTTCCTATTTTAGTTTAATTAGGATACTTTGTTTCAATGTCTGATCACTAGAACTTAAGCTAAAGAGTAGACCTTGGTCATAATACCAACATATGAATTACTAAATAGCCCTGTTGACATCAATCACATAATTATTAACTGGCTTGATCATGTGATACTCTTCAAGTAACGTTCACTTAAAATTCACGTTAAGTTAACTGCATCATGATCGCATCTATTTAAACACACGAGGAGATCCTTTATGTTAAGTTAACTTTAAGTTAATGTTAAGTTGATCGTGATCCCGGCATTACATAAACATAGGTTCTATAGTAGCCTATAATCTAATGCTTCTATAGGCTGATGGTTGTTTCCATGATTGTATCAATGAAAACTAAAATAAGTTTTTTAATTTTGTATGGTGTAACTTTACTGTAGGAGTGTCCTGTGATGGCTCCAACTCAAGTGGGAGAATGGCTGAAACAGATTGGTGAGGGAGATTTGAGCACCTTGAATGTGAAGGTAGGTCTCTTTATATTTAAGCAGTGGCTACATTGCATTCACTTAGTACCCATTTGGGTTATACATATAGGCCTACATTAATTATGCTGATGGTAAGATTTTATAGGAAATGTACCCTCATTTGTGTGGAGGGAGACTCTCACTACACCCGACCAGGCGTTAAATCTCACTCCATCACTGGCGACCAGCCTGGTAGAATAGTGACATGTTAGACCATGTGACCATCTGTACAGGTAGTACAGTATTAGCATCTGCCTGCGTCTTCATTTGGTGGCTAGTGTAATATTTTTTTAATAGTTACAAATCAGTGGATTTACATAAAAACTATTATTTTATATAAATGTTATCCATAAAATTAATCTTCTGGGCTACCATTCACCTGGAGAGCCAGGGAAAAACAGATAATTTTTTTAATATAAATAAAAAAAACTTACCGGAATATTTTGGACATTTGGAACATTTAACTGAGAGCTTTAAATCCATAGGCTAGTCCTCACTTGACATAGAAGAAGTAACTAAAAAACTAAGTGTGCTGATCTAAACAACTTTATTTTTATCTTTCTCTCTCTTTATTTCTCTTTTTCTTTTCCTCTCTTTCTCTCTTTATTTCTATCTTTATATTTCTTTTCTCTCTTTATTTACCAGTATTCATGTCTTTCTTTTTTTCTATTTCTTTTAATCTCGCTTTTTCATTCTTTTTCTCTTTATTTTTATTTATTTATTTCTTTCCTCAAGGTTGGATAACAACTACATACATTTCCCCATCAAAGTTAAATCAGTTTGTTCAAAACACAAATGATATGACTTCACACAAACTAATTTTATGATAAATGAAAAACCTGGAAAATCCAGGAACTGTATTCTATGAATAGTGAACCCGCCTCGGTGGCGTAGTTGGCTAACGCGCCAGTCGTGTTGAGCTCGACCACCGAGGACGGGGAGATCAAGGTTCGAATCTCGGTCGGGTGAACTGGGGGGGGTTTTTCCTAAATGGTTTTCCACTCTCCTTCCACGCAAATGCGGGTTCACTTCCTCTAAATTCAACCCTCCCAATTCCTAATCCATTAACGTAATTAGTACTTAAGCGTATAACCCGAACGGGTAGTAAGACGCGGTGCTAAATATTATTATTATGGATAGTGGCAAACCTGAACTCATGATTTAATTTAATTTTACTTATTTTTCACACAATGTCATAGAAGGGTAAGGAGAGCTTAGGAAGGAAGAGTAAAATACTGAATGATTCGAAGAAAGGATGAACATTCGGGGAGATGAAGGAGGACGCAAATGACAGGTGGTTATAGCCTAAGACACTACTATGTCTGGTAGTTATAGCCTGAGACACTAATATGTCTGGTGGTTATAGCCTAATACACTACTATGTCTGGTGGTTATAGCCTAAGACACTACTATGTCTGGTGGTTATATCCTAAGACACTACTATGTCTGGTGGTTATAGCCTAAGACACTACTATGTCTAGTGGTTGTAGCCTATTCATTCATTCATTGACCTCTTACAAGAAAGAACACCTAAAACTAATAGTCAAACATTAAAATATTGGGGTTTGTACATTTATCTGCAATTTTATTCACAAACCACATTACTATTGAATTTTTATCCATCAATTTCAAACTTATCTAGTCTGATTCGCCAATGACAAGGAGGCTAGGATTTTAATCCAGGCAGGGAGTACTGATTGTGGGTTTTCCTAAATGCCTTTCAACTCTGCCTCCAAGAAAATGTGGGTATATTTTAGAAAGTTTAACCAAAAGAATATTTTTAAGGTTTAGATTCTGGTTCCTGTTTTTTCGGCTATTAAATAGGACTGGTTCTAGTTGAGCTATTTTTGATTTGATTTAATAGTCATAATAGGCCCCTACTATGTTATCAAATAAAATTGGTAAATACAACACTAGTGCGTTTGATTTACATGGCAACAGTGGGGAGAGAGAGCAATGCTATAGATGCGGGGCTCTCAGGTATAGAGTAGTAACCGTCTCGGGACTGCGTTATCAAAAAACTATCCCTATTTCATTGATCACGTTATATCCAAATTGCGTGGTAAAAACATTTGTTGGAGAACAACCTGTTCTAAACATTTATTCCAACACATTTTGTGTGCGCACAGCGATTTAGCACCAGCATTTATATTCACTTACAAATTAATTTATCTATTATAATAAAAGGAAGTGTTTGTCTTTGTGTTTGTTTGTGTGTGATGCCCAGCCAAATCTACGGCGCGCAGAGATCTGAACTTTTTAACATAGATAGACAGAAGGGGGTCCTAATGCACCTCGGAGCCGGGTTTTTAAATTTTTAATTAGGCTATTTTCAACCAATTTGTGAAGGGGTCACGGGCGACGCCTTGCGGTATTGCTAGTAGTGAATACACAGCAGAATATTAAAATAGCCTTATACTTGCCTGCTATTTATTAGTCAGCATTTTTACTTAATAGAGAAGCTTTGAAATAAACTTAAACCTATTTGACATTACATTTTTTTTTTAAATGTGGCACACTCAGTATGTTTAGAGCTCAACATGGTTCTTATGATAAAATGAGTTTGACACAGGTTCTTATGATAAAATGAGTTTGACACACTTGAACTAAGGTAGGCCTATCAATCTTGCAAGAGGCTGGATTGCCGAAGATTGGGAAATTGGGGTTCGAATTCCGGTCAGATGTAAGGAGTGTGTTTCCTAAACTCTTTACAATTCTTGTCTCCACACGAATGTGGGTATTTGCATTTAATTCTACTTTCCTCATTAAAACATTTCTGTAATATAAAAAAACCCCGCCTCTGTGGCATAGTTGGCTAACGCGCTAGTCGTGTTGAGCTCGACCGCCGAGGACGAGGAGATCAAGGTTCGAATCTCAGTCGGGTGAACTGGGGGTGGTTTTCCCTAAATGGTTTTCCACTCTCCCTCCACGTAAATGCGGGCTCACTTCTTCGAAATTCAACCATCCCAATTCCTAATCCATTATCGTAACTAGTACTTAAGCGTATAACCGAAACGGGTAGTAAGACGCGTTGCTAAATATTATTATGTAATATAAAAAATACATGCCTATAATCCAAAGGGTAATAAGATTAAGTAAAAAAAAATGGTTAATTGTTAACAATTGTTAATAATATGCTCTTAGAGTGATAGGTAATTTTTTTCTTAGCACAACGTCTTACAACCCATTTAGACCATATACTTTTTTTATTTGAGATGTTAAAAGTGCACTTTATAAACTGATTGGTTAAATCAGCACACGACTAAAATCTAGAACAGACACAACACCCAATCCCCTTGGCTGTCAATTCATCACTATGAAAGGGGAAACCCCAATTTTCATAAATGATAGATTTTTTTGGCCATTCTGAGAATATAACTCTGCCCCTTTAGCTCAGTAGGCAGACCCTACCGACCGAGTTAAGGAGTCCGACTGGTAGTTAAATATTTCCTATAAATTCTTCCAAGCAAATAATTTATTCTTTACTACATTGATATTTGCACTAAGATGTGGCACAACTTTGTACTAAATGACAAACCAAATAACTTTCATAAAAATAAATTATTATTTCAACATAACATTTTATAATGCACACTATTAACTTAAAGGCATATAACTTGAATGGGTAATTAGACGGGGTGCTAAAAAAATCTAACTTGACTTAAAACCTGAAGAAAATATAATAAAAAAGAAAAGAAAGGTCAACCTAACAAGTGGTCAACATTTGTCTGAGCTGTTTTAGTGCATAGTGCTTAATTTCACTTTTTGGGTAAAGACTCTTTATTTATGTTTGAAAAATCATCTAAAAAGAAAGGGTTCTGGCTGGTAGAATTAGTTGTGTGTTTGCGTTATAAACTCTGAGATGGTACGCAGAGTGTAATGGGTTTGTTTGATAATGTAGTGTTCCATTCTGTCAAGATTAATATTGAATCTTATTGGGATTCGTTCTCTGAGACTAGATAGTATTAAGGTACATGATAAACTAAGTTTGGGATTCACAGAAGCTCCTCAGCACCAGTAGCAGCCAGAGTAGGTTGGCTATCACCTTTTTGGCGCAGTTGTCCCACCGCATCAACAAGCTAGCAACAAACAGTGTTTGTGACTTGGAGACAGACCCGAGGAATGTTGCGGACTTGAGCCTGGCATGCTTAGAGTATACCACTCCACTAGATCTGTCAGCTAGAAAACTGCTGGTGCAGTCACTTTATCATATCATTAAGTACCTTCTAGATCAGGTGAGCAGGATTTGTTCAGCTTATAGATTTATTAATTATCTGCTTGGTGCTTTGGTAATATATTTCTATTTCACTTAGATATCTTTAAATGTCTTGGTGCAAGTGAACTTGTGCTGTATGCACTGGTGACCATTAATTAATATCTTATAACTTATAAGCATGGCCCGTATTTTTATGAGCTAAAAATTGCCAAAAAATTACCTATAAAATTATGCTAAAAACTCTAAATAATGATTTTAAATTTGCAAAAAATTGCCAAAAAATTTGATTGAAATTCCATAATATGATGTATTTATTACAAGAACTAGGATTTAGAATCCGTTCAGCGTAGGAATTGTTTTTTAAAAGGCCTCTTTCTCTACCAGAAATCTATTATATAGTAAGATATTGGTAGGAAAAAATACCTTTTAGAGAGTAATTACTATCGTGAATGAAGTATACACTATACACATAAGCAAAAATATCTCCTGGTTTGTCCATTTCCAGTTTTTCCTCAGTGTGGACTCGTCTGGAATAGAATGGCCCGTATACAGTCCCAAGAAATCCTTTAGTTTAACACTGCTCGGTTTCCACAGAGGAATGTTTGCAGATACCAGAACTTCACACACATCTTTATAAAATGTTGAGAACTTTTCTTGATTCGTGAATGCATTTCATGCAAGTGATAATTGAGAGGTTTTCTTTTTATCTATATATTCTGGATACCACAGGCATGTTTGTTGCGACTGAACTGCTGTTGAATGGTTAAATCTTTTATCTGATGCCAGCCACTTTCACTCCGCATATTTTACATAAAAGTATTTCACTCTCTCGAAAAATATCCTCTCCAATTTCAGTAATAATTTGCCTCAAATAACACTCTTTAGATGGTTTGCTTTAAAGCATTCTAAATACACACCAATGATTGTAAACGAATAAATATAACATGCAATTTATAAATGAAAACTATGCATTTAAAATCTATTGACAGCTAAAATCATGTGTTCTACTTAACATTAGAATACAAATACCTGCTTTAGAAGCGATAGTTCCCCATCCAGACATGGTAGAGTGACTCACCAGGAATGTAAAGACTGTACAAAGTTCGTTTTAACTCTAAAAATGGCACTCCCCTCACCCTGCAACCGTTTCCAACTTAGGTGTAGTGAAGGTCTCATCAGGAATGTGGATTCATTTAGACTCAATACATAATCTTCTTCAGTCAATAAGTGTGTGGTAAAATATTTGATGTTTGAATATTCATTTTTTTAAACAATTTTAAATTTCCTTTCCAAAAAAATGCTCAAAAATGACTTATCAAACAAACAAAAAAAGCAAGAAAAATGACCTAAAAATCTAACATGGCAAAAAATGACCTATAAAATATACATTTCTACAACCATCATGAACAGAGTTTATGTACAACTGAGCATTGTCTCTGATGGACCAAAAAAAAAGAATACATTTCATCAAAATCTGGGCCCTGCTTATAAGTAACTTGCTGTGTATTCAGTTAATATTAATATGAATCACTTGACTTTTGAGTCATACTAATAAGTCCCATCTACGGTAGGAGTGTAGGTAAGTGACAGCTAGCAGAAGGTTCTTTATTGCAAACATTGACTAAAAGTCACTAATGTCAACCTATTTGGAAATAATTACTATTTTCTTAGTAATACTACACTATATTATCAATCAAAAGTGTTAATAAATGCTTCTTATGAATACTTCTCTAAGGATTACTGTATAGTTGGCTTTGTAACTTATTGAAAGAACAAGAAATATTAATAACACAATGTTTTTTGTTTTGCGGCTGTGGCAAAGAGACAATATTATAGTATATGAAATAATTAATTTAAAAGTATTATATCAACACTTGTATCTTGTTATAACTGGCCAACAAATTAAATAAATTGTTTTTATAACTTTTAGAACGAACTATACAAATTATTAGTTTCAAAATAAAACCTTTTTTACTTTGTGAACACATGTGAATGAACACGACGGAAGATGGTTTGTATGTCATCAACCGCTCTCATTTCAGGACTTGTTCAACATCTTTATTTGTCACGAGAAAGCAGCCTCTATGATACTCTCGTTTGTAAATAATTTTTAAGTGAACCACAGATGCCGTTTCCACAAAATAGAAAATCCAAATGGTTATTTTAATAATTTTGTGTTTCAAATAAAAAAACAAATGGTTTGATGTGAAAGTTTTGACAGCCAAAAGTGACAACTCAACATATGGTCCTGCAGATTTTATTTGGCAATATATACACAATAGTAGATCTGGTAACTTTTGCTAGCTGTCACCACCACTCCTATGGTAGATGGACTCTAGTTAAACTATTTGTAGGTGCACAAGGTAGGTTTGATTTACTCAAAAATAAGAGCTAATTTGCTTATAAAAGCTTTTAAGAATCAAAGGGCAGTGTGGATTACTTTGCATCTCACATTTGTTTGTTTCTTCAGACCACACTCGTCCTTTCAATCTGTGTGATCATTAAATGGACTGACCTTTCTCCTAGTGACTCACAATTGGTGGTCAGTCTTAGGTATCATTCTAGCATTTATACTTAGTTTGCCATTGACTAGATTTGAACCTGGCTGAGTGTGCCAAGGGTTGGTTGTTTTTTTATAAAAAGTTTCCCACTCTTCATCCACACAAATGCTGATATTTTTTCCTATAAACTCCACCTTCCTCATTCCTACGTCATTGTGTAGTTAAATGTGGATAGTAGCAAATGGCATTATGGAGACGACACATTATTTACTCGGATGTTCCTCCCCCACGGCAAAATACTGGGTCTGAGTTAATAAATGAAAGGCAAAACTTGGGGAGTGAAATAATAGAAATATGGAAATCAGCCGTAACTAAATTATATTTAAGAATCAAATAGCTGAAGCTATTATTTATGCTTTTTGGTGGAAAATTCTCCATCCAGACATATCCATCCAGTCATATTCTGAAAATTTAAAAATGACACCTGGACACGGGAATCCAATCTGTGACCTTTGGCTCAGTACGCCAATGCTCTAACCACTGAGTTATCCAGGAATCGTCCCGTGTCCAGGGTCATTCTTAACTCATAGTTAAAGGCTGAGTCTGTGATGGATGTTTGTATCATAAGCTACTAAGAGCTACCATTGATATAACAGCCACGAGTGGCCATAGTTCCCGGGTTCGATTCTTGTGTGCAGCTGTCATTTTTCAATTCATTTGAATATTATGTCATTAAATAAAGGTAAGAGTTTTTGGAAATTATGCACAATACAATAAAAACATTAACACAATGCCCACTTTAAGGTGTCACAATATCTATATTTGAACCTGTGGCATGAGCACAAGTGATGTAGTTTATAGAATTTGAGGCCTACATGACCCTAAATAGTTGTAAAACCTGTGTTTGTTTTTTTTAAGACATTAAGTAAAATCACCTTAAATATCCATTCTACTTGAAACCAGTGCTGTAGTATTGCAAAATTTAAGGTGCAACCATTTATACATTTGAATCAGTGGCCTGAGCCTAATTGTTGGGAATTTTAGTACTAGATACTTTCAATGATCCTACAGAAGGGTTGCCACGCATCTGGAGGACCGGGGAAAACACAGGGATATTTTTGTGTCTGGAAAAAACCCAGGAAAACACAAGAATTTTTGAAAAATTTACTAAAAACACTGCAATATTTGTTAATTTGTTAACTGAAAGCTTAAAAAAGTGGTTCTTTGGATATATGAAATAGCGAACTGAAGAACTAAGCATAGTGATTTAAACATATCTTACTACCCTCAAACAAAGGTCGTGAAGTGACAGAAGATGTATTTCCCCATCAATCTTGAATCATCCTGTTTTAAAATAAGTTACATGATTTCACACTAGTCATTTTGATGAAAAATGAAATTTTATTTCTCTGTTCTTCAATTTAAGCCGACTGGAAAAATGGGAATTTCTTCCGGGAAACCTTGAAAAAACAGGGGAATTGGTAGTAAGAAAATAATGGCAAACCTGTATAAGTACAGGACTTGGTTCTTCTAGAGGTACATTAAAATATCTTGTTTATTAAAAACCCACAACTGTATATCTTTGTGTTTCAAACTCATGCCTATTGGTGCTTAAGAGTTTTTTCTATGCATGTTTAGAAAGTGATAATTTATTCTGATGTATCAAGAAGATATTTGAAAGCTTATTTTACATGAAAATTTCTCTTAACATTAAGCATTTAATTTTGAATTTAAAACCCATCAAATTGGTTTGTCAAATTTAGCTTGTATCCAATATGTTCTTAAATGTTTGTGAACTATATTCTAACTTAGTAGGTAATCACTATGCCAAGAAAGGATTACCTTTTTCACCTGCTTCTGTGGCGTCATTCTCGCAGTAGACTATACTGGCGATGACAGGGAAATCGGGGTTTAAATTCCGGTTGGGTGTACTTAGGTTTTTTTTTCTAAAATGATTTTCCACACTCCTTCCATGCATATGTGGGCACACTACCTCTAAATTCAACCTTCCTTATACCTAACTAATTAGCATAATTAGTACATGAATCAAAATCTAGAAAAACAGGAGGCATGTCATCTCTATTGTTTAATTTAGGCCTACACATGTACATATTTTTTTTTAGAATAAAATCAATAAGAAAATAATTTCAATTTCAGTTTTGCTTCAAGGTTATTTCTTATATTGGATTAAGGCATGTCATTGAATACATAAAAGTGAACATTGCACACCCTTATTACCTATAATTATTTTATCACCCCAGGGCATGATTCAGGAAGCTGAGTGCCTCAGAGGCTACGTTGTAACCACTCTACCTAGCTACTGCAATGAGGACAGTGCCTGCACCAATGCCTATCTCTGCATCTCGAACCTCTTCAAGGATGTGGCTATGTCACTTGAGGTCTCTTATGCCAAGGACTCAACCAGGACCAGACGCATGGATTGTCTGGATGCAGAACTTCGCTCCTTGGAACTTCTGGCATGTGGCAGTAGACCTGCGCTAAACCATATACTATCCAGACTAGTTGCACACTCAGATTGGTTGGAGGATCTGGCAAAGTTCCATTGCGATGGTCTCAAGACCGCCGCCAGGCCTGTTTATGGAGAGGGCCCCCCAGATGATCATGCCCTTTCTAAGAAACTATGTCAGATCACCTCCAAACTACTTGGAACTTATTTAGCTAAGGGAGAATTTGCCTTGAGCATAAACATTATTGAGGCAATTGGATCTTGTGCCTACACAATCTTGGGCCTTGACAGTGTGCCTGGTAGGTCTCTTGTGCTTCTTCACAGGGTAATAAGAGTCCTCTTAGCAACCGTTAATGGAGACCCCAATGATTTATCCTCAAAACTAAGAGTTATTAATGATGAGTTGGAAGATCTGATGGACAGCAGCGATGATGAAGTCAACGTCAATTTGTCCACATGTTTGTATTGGGTTTTACAAGACCTGTCAGCTCATTGGATGAAGTTTACTGTTGATGAGTGGAACTGCCGGTTGTCTGCAGCTGTTCAACCTCAGCTCTACCGCTTGATGCTTCAGATAGTAGAAGTGCTACACCAGAATAATGTAGGAATGCTACAATCAACATTGTTGGCAAGCCTGGTGTTCCGTTGTGTTCAAAAGTGCGCTATTCACAAGATACCTGGTTACCAAACATTGGTTCCCCAAGGCTGTGTGGTCCTCAAGGAGTGCTCAGATCTTCTGGCAGGACTCAAGGAGGCAGAGGAGCTCCTCTGGGTTGGCTGCTGGGAGAAACTTGGTTAGTTTATTAGTTTATATTGGTCCTTCAAGTAATGGCTTAACATTTTATTGATGGTCTAGGCTTCAAATCTTAGCCAGGTGTGCTGAGGATGATTTTTCCCAAATAGTTTTGCACTCTTCCTCTATTCAAATGCAAGTACATTCCCACTAAAACTCCACCCTATTATTGTGTTGTATTGTGTTGTATTGTATTGGCACAGGCTTTCTAAACCCCAGAAAGAGTAAGCAGTTAAGGACATAAAATTATTTTACAATAGAATGTCAAGAATAGTGGAAGCAGGGAGGTGGTATAATACGGTCGTCATTAATGTTCATCGTCCAACAAAGATAAAGTTGACATAGTAAAAGATAGTATCTATGAAGAGGTAGTACACCTATGAACAGTTCACATCCTGTGTTAGGTGACTTTAATGCAAAGTTAGGGAAGGAAGAATTCTTTAGATCTACAATAGAAAAGTAAAAGCTTGCATGATGTCAGACTGGCTGAGAAATGGAGAATGAGATATCAGACGCCCTAGAGTGCTCACAGTACAGGGAGGAAAACTGTGGGAAATTGTCAGGAAAGAGTAGTGTAGATCTCTACAAATGTTCAAAATAAATAGAGGAGAAAAGGGAAACAAAGGTTAGAAAGTCCCAGTTATTTGAGCTTAAAACACATTTAGCAATGCAATCCAGGGCCATATTCAAAAACAAAACGAGAGAGTATTTTGAGGGTGAAATTAGTTATATAGAATAGAACATTATCAACTGTTTTCAGCCTGTAACCAGGTCATTTCAGTAAAATGCCTCTGTCTTCCTCCATCCTTCCACCACTCTTCCTCCTTTAATTTATTCAATTATTTTCCTCTAACTTGAACACTTTCTGTTATCTGCTCCTTTATCTCTTTCTTGGCCTCCCTTTCAGTCTTTTTCCTATATACTTCATTTCCAACATTTTCTTTGGCATCCTTTCCTTTTCCATCCTTATTACATGCTCATACCATCTCAGTCTTGCTACTATCTCATGTACTCCCTGTACCCCCACTCTTTCCTGGATAACTTCATTCCTAATCTTGTTTCTCCTTGTGACAGCTATCATGCTCCTCACAAAATTCTTTCCCATAGCCTCTACATTCTTAATCTCTTATATTCAATGTTATATTTCTGCTGCATGTGTGACAATGGGAACAAAGTACACCCTGTACAACACTTTCTCACACTTCAAGGGCACTTCTCTTCTCCATAGCAGGTCTCTTACACACCTATAGAACAACTATCCCTGCTGTCCTCTTCTTATTACATCCTCTCTACTTCCCCCTTCCTCCTCAGTCCGCTTCTAAGGTATTTTACATTCTGCAATTTTCTCAGCTCTACTCCATCCAACTTTATAGCTTTACTAGGCCTTATCCTCTTCCTTGTCATTACCATCACTTTACACTTTGCGATGCTAAATTTCATTACACACTTATATAAAACAAAGTAGCAAAAATAAGACTATCAGAGAACTCTATTTAGGTACTAACGGATATAGGAAAAGTTATCAGGTTAGGTCCAATTTAGTGGAAGATGAGAATGGCAATCTGATGTCACATAAATAATTAATCATACAAATGGGGTTTTGAGTGGATGGTACAAACACTTCTGTCATATTTTGAATGTTCATGAAGGATTCAAATTAGTTGAGATTATTGAAATCCATACTTCCCAGGGCCAAGTATTAGTGAAGTCAAAGAAGCTATTAGGAATTAAAGAACCATAAAGCTCCAGGTATAGATTCAATTTCAGCAGAGTTAATAAAGGGAGATGTTTAAATGTTTGTTAATATAAATTAGTAGACTTCCATTAGGAGTCATGAGGTATTAACTCAAGAATGGAAGGAAAGTTTAGTAACGCCCATTATCAAAAAGGAAGATAAAACAGAGTTTAGTAACTAAAATACTCCTTACCACAAATTAACAACGAATATTATTAAAACTTTGAGTTATCACACTACTATGAACAAACTACGTTTCATCTTACATAATTTTAATGAGATTGACACCATATGCAGAGGAAATATTTGGGTATCATCATTGTGGATTTTGAAGAAATATAACAATGACTCAGATTTTTACTATTCAGCAAATATTAGCAAAAAAAGTGGGAATACAACATGACAGTACATTATTTATACATATATTTTAAAAAAGCTTATGATTCAGTAAAACGAAACAAATTGTATGATATTTTAGTTAAGTTTGAGATACCCAAAAAAACTCTCTAAGCAAATTGGGGTATGTTTGACAAATAAATGTGGGAGGGTATGGGTAGGATGTCACATATCAGATACTTTCAAAATACACAATGGATTGAAACAAGGCGATTCACTTTCCCCGTTACATTTTAATCTATCCTTATAGCGTGTGCTATTCAAGTAAGGCGAGAGGGTAGGGAAAGCTTGGCATTAAACGGTAGAGTGGAGTCGAGTTAGCTTTGTTAGGAAATAGTAAGGAAGTTGTTGAAAGAAATGCAGAAACTTTGCTAGAGGATAGTAGGTTTAGAAGTGAACACTGAAAATAAGTAAGAATATGATCACACAGAGAATACAGATTGGGGACAATAATCTAAAGATTACTGCAAACAACATATCATTTGACATGGTTAATGATTTTAAATATTTAAGAACACTCTTAACTAGCATTAATACTATTAAAGTAGAAATTAGAAAAATAAAACAGTATGTTGTTAACGTCTCGCCTGCTGTCGAGATATGTTAAACTCAGAATATACATAACCATAGTTTTATTGGTTTTTCTCTGGCTGTGAAACATAGTAGCTTACCTTATATGACAAAAATAAATTTAGAGTGTTCGATAACAAGGTGCTTAGGAAGATATTTGATCCAAAATGGGCTGAAGATACTGGGGGAGTGGATGAGGTTACATAATGATGAGTCACATACTCTGTACACACCACAAGACTTTGTTAGGATAGTCAAATCTTGCAGATTAAGGTGGGCAGGACATACAGTAAAAATTAAAGAATTTAGAATTGTGTTCAGGGTATTGACTTGTAAACCCGATAGGAAGAGATCTAGACGCAGATTGGAGGATAACTTTAGAAAAGACCTGAAAGAGATAGTGTGTAGTGAGGTGGACTGGATAACACTAGCTCAAGATAGGGATAAGTGACATACTTTTATAATTGTGGCCATGAACTTTTGAGTTTCGAATGCCATAGAATAAGTAGGTAAGTAAGATCCTTTGAATCTTCAGTTGTAATTAAAATAACATTTTAGAAAACATTCTAAAGTAGTTTGTAATTAAAATATTTAATAATCTCTCGTTGCCCCTACACTATTAACCTTGTTTTGGGCTTGTGGTGAAAATTGTTACCTTGTAAGTAGTTGAAGGATGACCTGGCAGTATAGGAGTAAAAGGTGTCAGACTTCTGTTCCGGGGTTCAATCCCCGGTCCCAGCACAGATTTATCTGATTGCCAAACCCTTCCTTCACCTCTGACAAGACGTATATTAATCACAACTTGTGAATGTGTGGAATGCCAGGCCTCCACCGTGGTTCGGATTCCACGTTAAGCTGTAAGTCCTACATTTCATCACACAATCATCCTACCATTACACTTTAACATAAGTGTGTGTAACCCAAATGGGTAGTAAGACGCGGTGCTAGTAGTAGTAGTAATAATAATAATTAGTTGAAACACACACGGAGCTAGCAGATAGTTTATTATATTTAAATACCTACTTGTGGTAAGTGAAGACATTCTACTTGCTAGCTCAAAGCTGTTTGAGGTGGCATTTTGTAAAATGAGTTGTACAAACTTGATACAACTTGGGCTTACTTTTGATACTTCATTATCAGAGATAATATAGCAGGTCACTTTTCTCACTTTTTAAATATATTTTTATAAAGTCACATAACTATTTTTTGGTCAAACAAATGCCACGGCCTCCCAGAGTGTATTTGTGTGATTCGATTGTCCCTTGTCACAGCTGTCAATGCCTACAACCTAGCATACATGTGCTACTCGGATGGCCTATTCCAAGTAAGCAAGACACTTCTGTCATTGCTGTGGCGGGCTAGCCTTAAGCTGGAGGACAATCTGGACCTCTCACCACTCTGCCTTAAGGTATGGAGGATATCAATCTTTTTAGCTATAGTCTAACATATTAATCTAAAGATAAAACTCAAATCTTAATTTTAAAATGATTAATTTATCAAAATCCTATAAAACACACTGTGCAGAAGGTAACTTATATAACATTAACATAATTGGTACCACCAGAAGAGTTGGATCAGTGTTAGCTTGATCCCGTAAGCTGGAGTTCAAATCTCATCCAGGTAAGTGTCCTGTTATTTTTTATAAAGTTCCTTATTCTTTCTTTTGTGTGTTTTTTTTGTTTTCCTCTTTTAAGAAGTTGTGTTCCATATTTCACACTCCCTTCTGATGAGTTCCGATAGAATGAAACCTGGGTCGGGGGATTGGGTGGTGACGATCTATTTTCTTCAAGAGGCAACTATTACCTCTTTGTCCTCTGGCAGCAATGTAAAGTGTGAACTGTGTTCTTCTTTTCATTGTAAAAGCCAAATTGTGTTCGTCCCTTTTATATGTTTCTATTCAACTTTCCTATACCTTCTTCTAAATATAATAAAAAGAAGATATTGGAATGTTGGTCAGTAAATTAGCAAACTGGTTGTTGATCGTAAAGTCAGTAGTCATTGATAAAGAAGGTATAGCGAAGCATCTACCTGTAAAATTGGCAGATTAAAATAGCTTACTAAGCTTAGTGCAGTACTATATTAAGTACAACATAGCATGAAAGCTTACTATAAACATATGGTTTAGATTAGGAGCAATAGCCAACACGATAAACTTAGTGATACTGGAGTAAAAACTGTTTTGATAAAACACTAAACGAACACACACACACATTTAAAGACAAGCTTTCACTGTCACAGACAGCTTCTTCAGGTGTCTTATTTTTTTTCTCTTTCCCTGGGTGGGCTCTCTTCAATAAATGTTCATTTATTAGGTTTTTTAATTTTTATTAATAAACATACAAATTCATTATACATTTAAAATAACTACTGCTTTAACTTCTCTCTCTTACAAGGAAGATTTTTTGTCTCTGGGATGGTGCTCGATTCAGCACCAAGTGAAAAATTACACTTCATTTAGGTGAGGAATTAGAGCTAAATCTTTTCACCATTCGCTATTTCCATAAGTACTTCTTTTTTTAAACTTTACTTAGGGAACACCATATTCTTCAATAGTTATTTTTTCAGTTTTGGCACTACAGATCACAAGTTGACTTTAAAATGAATTATAATATTTTAATGTTGTAAATTTTTATATATATATATATTCACATACATAGATACAGTAAAACCAGGGTTCCTACAATCTGGAAAGTTAGTGTAAAAAATAAGTCGGGGGAAAGTTAGGGAAATGACAATTCATGTCACACTTAGAAAAAAACACCAAAAATATTTTTCATAATCACTGCGCCATAAGCCACTGCCCCAATGAAGAAAACTGAGGAGCATTTACTATGCTCACACTTGCCGTAACACAAGCTTTGGTACCATTTTCTTTTAGGAGATGAACATAGAGGTCTCCTGACCTGCACATGACAATTCTTTTAACTTTAGTGATCCATTGTTTCTGTTCTTGTTCAAGGTTTGCATCGTTATACTTGGATACAGTGCATTAGGACTGATTGGGCTACACCAGCAATGTCTAACAAAAAACTGTTTTTAACCAGCTCTGGCTAAGCCCAGACCATTTTCCTAAATTCTTATACTGGATAAGTGCTGTTGAAAGTAATCAGTTGCAGGCTTTTTATAAAGTGTGCAAAAAAATTATAAACTTTGGTAATATGGGAAAGCAAGCATTAGCTTCTCATGCAAAAGGACCAACTCATATCAAAACTCTTGAAAGTTTGACAAATCAACGCTCTTTGTTGACTTTTTTTCTCAAAAAAGTCAAAAAAGTCAAGTGATTCAGGTTCATCGAGCTCCCCAGTTTCAACAGAATCTCTGGCACACAAAGACATTCTACCTAGTGGTGATTCAGGTTCATCAAGCTCCCCAGTTTCAACAGAATCTCTGGCACACAGACATTCTACCTAGTGGTGATTCTGCTGGTTGCTCGAAGAGTTTTTCTGTTTCATCGGAAACTGTTGCTAAAAGTGAAAGTAGTGTAATGGCTCGAAGAAACCATAACACTTTTGTTATAAAAGATGATATAAATAAGGCGGGAGTCATTTGGGCTATGCAAATTGTTGACAAAAAAAAGTCTTTCAATTCATGCAATAATTTAAGTACAATTTTTCAGCTGATGTTTCCCGAGTGTTCCCATTGCCAGTGCCTTTACTCTTAGAGACAAGGCTGCATACTTCATTGTGCATGGCTTGGCTCCATTCTTTCATAACAATTTACTGGACCGCCTAAAATCATGTAAACAACTTTGTAATTTGTTTTGATGAAGCGTTGAATAAAATTATTCAAAGAGGACAAATGGACATTGTAATCAGATTCTGGGACAAGAAAAATCATAAAGTCACCCCTCGTTACTTAAACAATGTGTTTTTCGGTAGAAGCACCGCTGAAGAATTACTGGAGCATTTCTTGGATGGTATTTCTCCTCTTCCAGTCTCTAAGTTGATACAAGTGTCAATGGATGGCCCAAATGTTAATTTAAAGTTTATAAAACTTCTTCAGGAACACATCAAATCTGTCACAGACAATGAAGTATGTATTTTGATAAATCTGGGGAAATGTGAGCTTCATGTTGTTCATGGTTTCTTGAGAACAGGAGTGGAATCTCTTGATTGAGATATAAGTCGCTTATTGCGTCACATGTACTACCTGTTCACTGAATCTCCAGCCTGTCGAGCATTGTGTACCCAGTTGACAGGGTGTACAACTTTTCCTTTGAAGTTCTGTGGTGTGCGGTAGTTAGAGAATGCAAAGTGCTTTCAAAGGGCATTACAAATTTGGGACTGTGTTGTTAAGTTTCTCAAAGAAGCAAAACTTCCTAAAATAAAACCTGTAGAGACACTGAAAAGGCCAGCCTGTGATCCATTCCTGAAGTGTAAACTAGCTTTCTGCAAGACAGTTGCAGATTAATGTCAACCTTTCCTGCAACGGTTCCAGACATCAAAACCAATGACTCCATATCTTTTTGAAGCTGTAGAGAAAACTTCTAAGATACCTTATGAATTGTTGCGTGAAACCTGATCTGATGAAGTGCACAGGTCCAAAGTTACTGTCTCCTGACACAACAAAAATCAGAAAATTTGATCCTTAGCAAAAATATTGATATAGGATTTGCAATAAAACGTTTGTTAGGAGAAACTGCGATCACAGTAACAGAAAGAGAAAAACTAGAATTTATACATGAGTGCCGCAGTATGTTAACCATCGTGATTGCAAAACTACCAGAAAGCAGTCCCTTAAAACAGAAAGCTGTGAGAGGTTTGTCTTCATTGGATCCTTGTGTTGTTCAAAATTCACCTCAACTGGGCCGTAAGATATTTTCTTTTCTTTTGGAGGAACTCGGCCATGCCAACATCATAAATGATGTTCTGGCTGAAAATGCCAATAAAGAATAAAAAATCTCAATTTCAAGAAATATTTCGTCCTTGTGATCAGTTTAGTGATGAAGTAGGACTTGACACTATGTATGGTAACTTTCTAATAGGAGATGCAAACTACAAACATCTTTGGGAAGTAATAAATATTTGCCTTGTCTTGTCGCATGGGAATGAAACTGTTGAGGGTGGTTTTGCAGTCAATGAATCTTAACTGGTTGAAAATATGCATGAAAAGACAGTCACTGCACAGCGTCACATTCATGATGAGATACAAGAAGCAGGAGGGATTAAAAACATACACATTAGCAAAAAGATGTTGGATTACGCTATCATGAATACTTGGAGATGAAGAAGCAAGAAAGAAGGCAGAAAAGAGGAACTTAGGTATAAAAGTTAAAGATTTAGAAGGAGAAAGAAAAAAATTAGTGATGGCAACTGAAGAGAAACGAGGATCAATATAAGTGGAGTTGTGAGAACTTAAGAAGAAACAAGCCTCACTTTATTAAATATAGCATAGTTTCTTATTGTATGACTATTGTGATAATTTTATTAAAATAAAAGTTTACTTGAGACATGAATAATATGAAAACAGACGCAGTTCCTGTTGTGAGATATTCAGTTCAGGATATGTACAGTTTAGGTAAAATAAAACTGTAATGAAACCAAACTTTTTAGTATGTTCTTAGGGTCCTGTTATTTAATACCTATTTCTGCACATGATACCAAAGTGATTCAAGTTTGTTACAAATTTTTAATAGAGTTTGATATATTTTGTTATTTTTCCATCATTTTCCCTGAACTGATTGGCAAGACGTCTGCTTTCTTATTCTTCCATAAGAGGTGAGGCAAGGTCGGCTGTAGGGGGGGAGGAGGCCGAAATAAATGTAATTAAATTAAATTTTCACATGTATAATATTGTAAAGTTATAGTGTAAATATTATAAGAAGTTGGTCAGGGAACTTAGGAAAATAGTCGGGGAGAATTTTTTTTATAAATACTGTAGGAACCCTGAAAACCCCATTAGACCAAAATTCTGGATAATCCGAACATACGTTTCATAAAATCGGGAAAAAATTAAGTCAAATGAAATATAGTTTATTGGTTAACAAACTCAAACTTAAAAAATAATTGTAAGAAACAGTAATATGCTTAATATTTATACGTTGTAGTTTACACAATGTGTTTTCCTGTAACTAAAAATAATTACAATACATATTGGGTGTTATACATCAGTTAAATAAATTAAAATTTGATTTAACTCATTCAACTGTAATTTAAAATTTGTGAAAATACTGTATCCCTGTATTCTCTAGCTTAATCCAAATTTTCGCTAAGCCAAACATTCTTCGGTCCCATTTCGGATTAACAAGGTTCTAGTGTGTGCATAATATGTAGTAAAAGTATTTATACTAAGTTAAACTCCCAACTATCCGCTTTGCAGCTTAACCGCAGCAACATGGGATACGTTTTTGAAAAAGGCCTCTTTGATGGAGAATACAGGCTACTGATTATTTTATTATTATTATTATTATTATTATTATTATTATTATTATTATTATTAGCACCGCGTCTTACTACCCGTTCGGGTTATACGCACTTACGCTAATGTGTAATGGTAGGGTGATTGTGAGATGAAATGGAGGACCTACAGTTTAACGTGGGATCCGAACCACGGTGGAGGCCTGGCATTCCTCACATTCACAAGTTGTGATTAATACACATCTTGTCAGAGGTGAAGGAAGGGTTTGGCATTCAGATAAATCCGTGCCGGGACCGAGGATTGAACCCCGGCCCCCCAGCACGGAAGTCTGACACCTTACTGATTATTTTACTCAGTAAATCGCTAGAGAGGAGATAATGGCCAGAGAGGTAAAAAGTTGATGCAAAGGGGAAGGAGGCCTTTTGGGATTGTACCTACTTAATTATCTGGAAAGGGAAGATGATACGCTCCTATCTGACAAGCTGATGTTATGGAAAACACATAGTGTGATACGTAAAAAGGAAGCCGCTGCAATGAAGCAGAAGACTAATACAGATGCTTTTAAGTGATGTGTTCATTTGGAGTATTCTTTACCTTTATTTAAAGTGGCTATTTATTATCTTAGTGCATGAAATATAATGTTTCCATAAGTGCAATCATGATAGATGAGTACTATTTTGAATTGAATGTGTTACAATCTCTTGTTTTACTAAACATGCGGATTATCCACGGTTTTGTGTTATCCGCTGCATTCGTCCCTTCTATTACCGCAAATAAACAGGAGTTAACTATACTTACAATATAAATATAATTTTTATTTTGAACTTCTGAGTCTTGTTTTTAGTTTTTAAAACATTTTAATTACTTTGCTACTTTTTAAATTAATAGATTTACAAATCTCAATCTTGACTCAGTAGCTTTCTGAAAAGCTGACTTTAGCTCGACTTCAATGAAAAAATTGACCCTTCAACTCCTGAAGGTACTTTAAGGGTGTGTTTTTCTCTCTTCAGCAACAAAATGCTATCTCACTCTGTTTCCTTGGATTGGTTAGTATGAGTTCTGGAATTTGGCGAAGGGGTCTATATATATGTTAAAAAAATATATTGGCTACAGGTACAGTAAAATTTTCTGGTGGAACCCCCCTTAGAATAATTAGCTCTATACATACACCCTTAGCAGTAATACATAGAAAGAAGTTGAAGTTTCATGTTCTTTAAAAGGACTCAATTTGTACAAGCCAACAAACCTGTCGAATCCACTATTTTAAGAATCCGAACCTCCAATCCACCCTCGAATCCTGAATCTTGAATTTGAATTTTCATAAAAGGAAATATCAATATACTAGAGTAATAGAAAATATAAACAAAAACTAAATCTTACATTATTTCTTATAATCCATTCATTATAACAGTCACACCTTCAGTTAAGTGTTAAATTACTGGTCTGGGTTCTGATTGTTGAATTCATCCTATAATAATTATTATTGGCTCTGAATCACCAATAAGCCGTATTAGAGCTCTAAAACAAATTTCCCTTAAAACTTGGAAAAAAATTAGGGTTTGAGTCTTTAATCAGAAATTTTCACGGATCTTGAATATTCCTGCACCATGTTCCGGAAATTGTTTTTGTTACAGGGCACCATCCTATCTCTGCTGCATCTGTGGTATCGTACCTACCATGCCCTACACAAGCCTAAGATGAGCCTGTTTGTATTGGCTGCTGGTCTGGTCTTTGCTCCGAGCCTAAAGGCAAAACTACTGCGCTTATGGGTGGAGGTTAAATCCCAGGGGGACACGGACCTCCAGCGGTGCACTATGGCTGACATTATCAATGAAAAGAAAGATGTCCTATATAGCCTAAATCCAGGCCTTGGTGAAATAGACACTGCCGAACTGCTATTGCTGGAGTTGGAAGCATACGAAAAAGCCACTTCCTTCCTGATTGATTGTGTTGATGCTGCTGCTGAGCGTCTTCTGGCTGTGGGCCCCACACTGGCACAGCGATGCCATGGGGTAGTTGCTCTCTCTAGGTCCGTATGGCTGAGGGATGGTGTGGAAGGCTCAGACCGAGCCATCCTGCTCTGTAAAGAAACTGTTGCAATAGTCCTGGACACCACTGATGCTCCGGAATATCTTATGTTGGTGGCACAGCTGCGCCACATGATGTTCCTGCACCGTTTCAAACTAACTCATGCCAAACAGCGTGCTGAAGTAGAGGCTTCACAAGTTTTCCCCACTAATAGTACAAAGTATTTATTTGGGGAGATCCATGACCCCAACAATTCTTGCGATGAGAGGCCATCGTATCTGGACCTGACTGTGGTACGAGAGAGGGAGCTCTTGGGACTGCTGGATGAGAGTGTGGAACTCTTCCACTGTGCAGTAGAGAAGGTGAGACACATCTAGGGATATGCAAAACTCGCATTTGCAATAACGTGAAAACGTGAAATTTCATGCGAATTTTACTGGTTTCATACTAATAACATGAATTTAAGTTTGTTTTTTTTTGCTAAATAAACACAATTTCTTTGGAATTGAGCAAATACCACATCATGCAATACAATTTTCAACGTGGTAAGATTGCTGATAGGGCTACCGTCTATATGGATAGTGTTCGTTTTTGCTGATTTTAAAGTTGTAAAACATCACAAAATATGAGTATTTTCATGGATTTAGGTTTATTTTTTTAACATTATAAATTATGATTTATACTTTTACACATTCCAATACTTAAATTTTGATGGATCAATTCTTTGTTTTCATCCTTAAAATATTTTCTGCTAGGTCCAAGCAAAGGCATTAATAAATATGGCCCTTGCTACAGGCAGTCATGTTTGACAAAATTATATCTTTTTTATTTTTATTCCCTTTCCATTTAATAGTAGTTTAGTATTCTATGACAACATGTTTCGGTGTTATTATTCGATCTAAATATAAATTAATAATTGAGTATTTCGATATTACTATTTATAAAACTAGAAGGTAGTGTTATTGAGACATCAAGTTTGACATTACTTGGCATGAAATTTTTTGTGCGTATTTATATTTGATTTTCCTACAAATATGTTAATAAAGAGTGAAATACACAATATTAACTAAAAATTTAGACAGTTTTATCCTTCCTTTTTTTTATGAATACTAATTCGACTCATATTTACATAGATAATATCACTTTTGACATATAATATTGCGTTTTGATAAAAATTAATCACTTTTCCCTTAAAAATAACCTCACTTTTTGCATGTTTCTAACTATGTGTTGTAAAGTTTTGATTTTCCATGGTTGAGGTAAGACACACTATGCTTTATATTGCTGCAGTTTGTGAACTAACACATTCTGGGATGTATAAGTCCTCCATTTCATGAGCGTGGTTAGACATTCCGCGTTTTTTAGTTCCGCTGTTCCTTGGACAAGGTGAGACATTTTGTATTGTATAATGTATTATGCTGTTTTCAAAGCTTGATCTTTGATCTAAGCTAACAAGCAAAGATTCAAATTCAATTTGAAAACGAAACTTTTGAATTCACACAATTAAAAAAAAAANATAAAACAAAAAAAAAAAAAAAAAAAAAAATGGCACTCCCTTTAAGGATCCATAAATATTTGCATACAGTTCACACCCCAAACATTTTAAATGTTTTGTTCCCAGGGAGTTTCAGAGAGTGCAGAGGTACTGAACGTATCCAGCGTGTTGCGCACCCTGGAGGAGGCCGCTCACATATACACATTGTTTGGGTTTCCTCTGGACACTGTCAGAGTGTGGGGTATCCACTACAAACTCGCCAGGATGGCGGGGAACAAGGAGGATCAACTGAAAGGTTGGTCTCATCAAGGACACTAATAGACGCGCATAAAGACAATATCAACACACTGACTATATATTTGTGTGAATGTTAAGATATTTCTATCTTTCTGATTTTCCTTCTTTTGAGGGTGTTTACCACATGTATGCTGCTCATTCGGTCCATGTTAAAATCTGGTTCACACGGTGACAGTGTAATCACAGCTGTAGAAGTAACGACACTGAGTGATAGCAACTGCCACGGTAATACTCATTCACACTCTGGACTGAAATCAATGTGATAGTATAACATTGAATACCTCAACCACCGTTAAAATGGCAGAACTTGTGTAAGCTGTTGCTAGAGTATTAGAACTGATTGCTATTAAAGTGAATGGATGCAAGGAAAATAAACAAAAGTCATAAGTAAATAAGAAAATGGGTTGCACAAAGAGATAACCTAGGCGCATCAAACACACTACCAAAGGACCTAGATCCTCGATTGTTCTGTCATTTTCTTAAAATTGATCAAGACATGTGTTTGTTGAACTGCTGAACCAGGTAAATGAATACTCGTTTAAATTTCAGTATAGGCATGAGACAAAACAGGTGCTTGGTGCAAAAATAAAATGGTTTACTGTCACACTTGCAATATTGAGCTACAAATCTACTCCCTCAGTGTAAGCTATTATTCTAGTGATAGTACTACTGCAGTTGATTTGCGACAGTGCTGCCATGGCAGTCTGACAGTGCTAGTAATAGTTGTTAACATGGTGACAGTATTGTGACAGTTGCTGCCATGACTTGCTAAGGCTTAGTATGCCAATGCTCCAACCACTGAGCTATTCAGGATTCGTCCTATACTCGTGGTCGTTCTTCACTCAAGGTTTAAGTCCGAGTCTGTGATGGACGTGTGGAAACCGCAAGCTGTCAGATACCATTACCATCTGCTACCTGTGAGGTCTGTTATGCCACCAAGATTGTAATTAAAGCAAAATTTCTTTGAATATCAACACACAGGTTGCAAATCATTGTAAATGGGGCACTGCCCATATGGAGGAGGCCACAATTAAATTAAAATTAAAAGTTTAAGACTTAGATGATTTGTTTTTTAAAAAGTTTTAAAGTCATGAATTTTTTTACTTAGATTACTCAAAGGAATAATATGTTGAAACACAATTAGCAGTTAAAGAGAACATTGGAGTATAATTAAAATAACATAATGATAACTAACAAATATTTCATCAACTCATAATTCAATCTTTAAGAGTTAACATTATTATTAGCACCGCGTCTTACTACCCGTTCTGGTTATACGTAGAATAGTTAACAAATGGTAAAAAAAAATTGTCTAACATATTAAAAAATGATATATATATATATATATATAATTTTTATATATATATATATATAATTTTTATATATATATATAATTTTTATATGTATATATATATATAAAAAATCAATGAAAATATAAAATCAAGTTAGCATCTGTAAAGTCAAAAGTTAGGTAACAATGAATATTGCTATTGATATAAGAATATGTTATGATAGGTGACCTACCGAAACATGTTGGAATAGTTTTATTCAGACATTCCATCCATTGCTGGGATTCTAAAGGAGTAAAGGGACTTCAATTTCAGATAAAACTTAGAGGAATCTCTCTGGATATGTAACCAGGAACTCTGACTACTTTTGGTGGTGTTATTTAAAATATACTTTATATTGTTTTTAGCAACTTTATTTTTTATTTGCATTTCTTAAGTTTTAAAATTATATGTAATGAAAACTTTCATGTTTGAATTAATTACATGTCGGTATCGAGTATTTCTAACTGGTTTTTAACTAAGCAAGTAAATTTGATTTAGCACATGCTAAGCTAATTCTTATAACACTGATGAGGGATGAATGACAAACTATACAACTTAAAAGAACAGGAAAAAATATTAATTTTAAGGAACTGCATGTCTATTTGTCCGGAAAAAGACAAGAAACTAGACCTATAGGGGATAAAGTATTAATTTACACAGTCAGATAGCTAACTTCTGTCATCGGAATCAAGTGCTAATTACCCTGATCCTTGTCAGGCCTGTGCCACCTGATGGAGAGATACACCTGCATCCCTGACAGCATGCCACTGTTGCGCCTAGGCTCGCTAGCATCTGAGCTGGGCTTAGACGCAGCTGAAGAGAATCGGCGAGAACTGGCGGCGGAGACCAATCTCTCCCTGGCCGAACACTACTACTGGAACCGTCGCTATTGTGATGGTGTAACCCACCTGCACATAGTGAAAACGTTGGAAGGGGTTTGTAGCCCTCTGGTTAAAGCTCGTTACAAACTGACAGTGTGCCGATACCTCCTGTTGCCCTGTGGAATCCTGCATGCCAAGGACCTTGGGGAGCTGGACACACTTCACACTTTGCTGTCAGCATATAGGATAGTTCATCAGTACTGCATGGCCTCCATGCCCAAACCCAGTGAGTTAAAAGTTGTATCAACAAGCAATGATCTATTGATATTTGATAAGTTCATAACTTATTGTAGAAATAAGTTGAATTAATCTTCATACTTAAATCAGCAAGTCTAACCAGAATCCTTAAGATTCAGCAGGAGTTGATTTCAAAACAGCATTTTACTTATCAAGTCTGTCACAGTACTTTAGAGCGTTAGTAGTTATTTTCTACATTGGGGTTTGTTCTCCTTGAAGGGGAAATAAGGGGAAATTTCTTGTTCAAAGCAACAGACGAGAAATTATTAGTGAAAGAAAACAAACAACACTGCTTGCAAAGGATTATTTCGTGGAAATGCAAAACAAAACAAACAGTAACAAACTTTAGATATGTGTGTGTGGCCGCAGTCCGTTAGACTTGACTGCCAAGTACGGAGAGATCGGGGTTCAATCCCGGTCGGGTGCACTTCCTCAAATTACTTCTATCTTATCCCTTACCCATTAGCGTAGTAGGCGTACAACCCGAACAGGTAATAAGACGCGTTGCTTAAAAAAACTACAGAATACGGGAGTGTTTTACGAAATTGTTTACAACTTTGCCTTCATGCATGTGCATGTAAATTTCCTAACTTCAAGTAAGAATAATTAATATATAATATGGCAATTTGAATGGTTAGTGAAACTCTAGATAAAACAGTTACAATAAAATAATAAAGAATATACTTAGCCAATGCGATAGTAATAGTCATATAAAAATATAATTAATATATATTAATATTCTTGGTGATTATTGCATTTGAAAATATATATATATAATATTATGAGTAAATAAAAATATTGAAATGTGGAAAAATTGTGTTTTAATGGGTGGTTTTAAAACTTTTTTCCGACTGTGTGTGTGCGTGTGCGTGCGCACGTGTGTGTGCGCGTGTGTGTGTGCGCGTGTGTGTGTGCGCGTGTGTGTGTGCGCGCGTGTGTGTGTGTGTGTGTGTGTGTGTGTGGCAGCAAAAAGCCAACTAACGAGTCGCAGATGGCTGCGTTATCCGATGGCTCGTGATATTAATATAATCACATATTTGTAGCCGACGATTTCCGCTAAGTCCATCATAGACTCTGCCTTAAAATATGAGTGAAGAATGACCCTGGGCACGTGACGAATCATGGATAGCTCAGTGGTTAGAGCATCTGCGTACTAAGCCAAAGGTCCCGGGTTCGATTCCTGTTTCCAGGTGTCATTTTTCAATTTTCTGAATATGAATTGTAAAAGTTGCACTATTAAAATTATTTTCTTAAAAATATTTTAACCCTATTTTTTAAAACTATCTTAACCCTATTTTTTAAAACTATCTAAGTCTTGTCTGAATGATTTTTGTACCTGTTACTCCTTTCGGTGTTCCAGTACACGATGGAGATTACTGGAACCTTAGTTAGCCGACATATTTCGGTACTCTGTACTCGATTTAATATACCATAGTCATGGAACTGTAAAATTAAAATTAAAGACTTAGTAAAGAATTGGATGGTATAAACAGTTAGATTGAGTGAAATATGGAATTTAACCCATAACATAGGAAAAGAATAATGTAACAATATTGAAACAAACAAACTTACGTCTAGGGGATGGAATACAATGTGTTACTACGACTCGTAGATGTTAACTGACCGGGGGTGGTTTATCACAGACTATGTGTATTGGAAAATTGCAGTGCTAGTAACGAAATAGGATGTATAATTATTAGTAGACCAACTAATCGAAAAAGTCCTGGCGACAGGTGTCGTGAAGGCTAGCTTCCTATTGGGTAGAGGGAGCTAGCGTCACTTGCTTTTTTGGTAAACACTATAGAGTTAATTTTTGAAAGAAAAAATAAGTTTTAATGGTGCAATCCTTTGACATTATTTCTGAAAAGTGCGTGATTCTCCATGGATGAAGTCTTAAAAGGATATTTTACATACAATACTTTAAAGAAAAATGCACTTCATCCATGACTTTTTAAATATTAGAGGGGTCCAAATCACTATCATTACATATTTAACAATAATTTCATAACATATTTTATTTTATAATAGATATCTATCTTCTTATTCAACACAAGCTCGATTCGACTCAATCATCAGGAGCTTCATGAAAAGGTCGAATTAAAAAACTAGAGCTCGCAGATCCTTAGAAATGTTTGAACATTGGGGAACTTAAGAGTTGTGTAAAAGGACTAATTGACTGGTGTGGTAACTAAACTACAGTTGAATTAGTCGTGTTGGTAGAATCAAGGGATATGTTGATTATTCCAGGGCAAACCCACTTATTGTGATGCTGTGTACTGTGTTGCAGCAACAATCTCCGTGTACTACCAAAGTATAGCGTTGTGCTTTGAGGTGTCCTTGTTGATGGGTGAGTTGAACCTGGAACTTAACTGGCCTCGGGAGATGAGGTGCTACCTCAAGGACTATTTTCTGTTGGCACAGAAACTGGCTCTATCGACTAGGTCAGTTGTTGAATGATACATTCTCAAATACCCAGTTAATCAAATTAAAATATTTTCTGTCAGAAAAAATATGTTTCAATACCACGTATGTTTTTTTTAATTACCAAACCTATCTCTAAGCTAAACTATATTTTCTTGGAAGCTATGTTGTCTGACTCATTAGCTCAGTTGGCAGTGCATCTGCCTTTTGAAATATGGTCTTTGGTTCAATTCTGGACATAGTAAGAGTCGAGGTTTTCATTTAAGGTTGAGATTTAAATTTTGTAGACTTGTCATGTTCGAGCTTGTTCTAGATGTACATACAAATAATTTTTTTAAAACACAATGGTAAGTTAGGCTATTTAATTTAGATAATATCGACATTTCCACTTATAAATCATTCGGTTATTTAACGAATTGTTAAAATTAATATCAATTTTCATATTAATAACTTCGGAGAGTCCATGGCAAAGCAATGAAAATAAAAATAGCTAAATAGATTACTAACTAATTGAATATTTGGAAGAAGGTATAGGTATATAGGTATATATGTATATATACCTTTTTCCAAATATAATACACTTACCTCATAAAGCGAAAAGAGGTTTTCCCTGTAGATATATATTATATATTCACATCCAATGTCCTTTTCCTGTGTTTGTCCTTTATGTTATACCTTTTACATGTTCCTATCTATGTAAGTGTGAACTGTGTTTTTCTTTTCATTTTAAAAGCCATATTGTGTTCCTCCCCTTTTATAAGTTTCTATCCACCTTTCCTGTACTTTCTTACAAATATAATACAATTACCTCATAAAGCGAAAAGAAGTTTTCCTTATAGAGATATAATAAATATTGTTAACAATTAATTACTATTTTTATTTTCTATTCTAATATATCTATATTTTTTCTTGTGCTCCTAGTTAAATTGGGAATCCGGATTTGAAAACTAGTGGATTCAACCAAACTCTAACCATTATTTATCTTTATTGTGCATATGTGACCTTTTCTACTATAGACAGCTTAAGAAAGGAAGATGTCACCTCTGCGCATTAGATTCTAGGCACATTTTTTCCTGAGCTTCCTCTTTGTAGGCTTTCATTGCTCAGTTTTCTTTAGACAGATTACTTTTCTTATTTCTATTATCAATTTCCCCTTATTTTAATATTTATTCATAGGTCTCCTCATTGTTAAACTTTCTAAATTATCAACCATAGACACATGACTAAAGGACGGTGTATGTTGTTTCCAGAACGGTGCAGTTCCTGTCCCTTCTTACTCAAGCGGACCTGTTGTGCGGGAAGCTGGATGATGCCCAGGTCAAACTGTGGGCTCTGAGGCACCTACTGTGCCTTCCTGGGGCCTCCTCCTACTGTAGCATGGGGCCTGTCTCACCCCATCATTCTGAGAACTATGAAAACCCAGATCTGAACCTCATCTCTGATCTAGATGGTCTCCGTTTGGATCCTGTAAAGGTTACAATTGACACGCCAAGCCGTGTCCCTCTTACAGCGGATACCCAGGGTTCCCCCATCCTTCGCGAGCAATCCTATTCCCCTCCAGAGTTCCTCTCCCACCGACGGGGTTGCCGCTGTGCCTTCTGTGCCAATATTATTGCTCAGGCGGGTGTACTGGGGTACATTACAATGCAAGGCAAATTGTTCCTATACAAGAGGCAGTTTGAGATGTCTCTCGATTACTTCCTTGGGGGGTCCATTATCACCCCTAAACTCGCACGAAGACAGGATCTCTGTCTGGGGTTGCTGACCAGCCATTCATCGCTAATTGAAGAGAAGGGTTACTCAAACAGCCTTCTCATGGATCACAATAGGTCCCATGTTAGGTTCCTGCTAAGCTACGCTGAGCTGCGCGGATGTCAGTCACAGTTAATGGAGGCAGTAAAGTTGAATGAACAAGCATATGAAGCGAGTAAGCAGCTGAGAGATTTGTACCTGTCTCTGGAAGCATTGCTGCAGAAAGTGTCTCTGAGACTGATGTCCACGCCTAACATCACACAGGACATGCGTGAGTGTTGACCCTTACTCTTCATGCACTCCTTTTCTGTCTTCTATATTATAAGTAGTCACATGCTTGAGGGAATACACTTCACACAAACATTGGCTTACTCCATATTATATTGAGAGAAAAAAAAAACAGTTGGCATAGCGTTTTTCTAACAGTTTCAATCCATCGTTTGTGCAAAGTGTATTATTTATTCCCTCTTCTCTCTTTGTGTTTGGTAAAGGCAACAGTGCCGAAATATTATTCTATTTGTGTTAAAATGTGTGTGTGACAACTTCTACTATAGAAGACAGAAGAAAGGAAGAAGATGTCCCCTTTGTGTATTGGATTCTTCCCACACTTTAGGTGGGCTTTCTTCATCAAATTTACTCTTAGCAGTTTATTTTTATCATTTTCCATTATTATAAAATTATTTAGCCACTGGGCCACTTCATTTTTAACCATTTTACCCCTCAATTAATTGATATTTTAGATCATTTCAAATGTCTCTATCTGATTTGCAAATTGATTATTTCTCTGGCAGTTTCAAAAAAGATTGTATCAAAGAATCGAAAGGAAACAAAGTATAGTTAACGGATTATTTGATTAGATGTAGGGGAAAGTTTTTTGGTTATTAAAAACAATGTGAAACCAAAGTTTGCAATTCTGTGCTACAAATTAGTAATTCATTATGTCATATATAATTTATAAATAGGTACGTTTATTTAAGGTGAAAGGTTGTTTGGATGGTTGGCCAACAAACACTTTACTGTATTATTATTATTATTATTATTATTATTATTATTATTATTATTATTATTATTATTTTTAACCAATATTACAATATATTTGAATGGTATTTTAAAGACATTGTATGAAACGTACAGGTATCCCAGAGAGGAGCTCTATTGACTATTTGCTGTACCAAAGCTTGTTTTATAATGGAATAACAATGTTTGAAAAGACTGTTGACCGTTGAGCTTGAGAAATTAAACACATGACCACCGCACACGCATTGCTCCAAACGAATTGGTGGAAGCAGGATCTCTAATTACAAAGTGCGCTCATTATAAGGAGTTGGGTTGTTGCAAAATAAGCCAAATATATTTGGCTTTGTAACATTTCCATTTTATATATAATAACAAAAAAACTTCAGATTTTTTTTAATATCTAATTTTAGGTAGTATATTTTATGGTCATCTGGGGGAGAGGGTAACATGTCCCCTCTCCCCCTCCTAGATCCGTTACTGAGGCTGTGTATCTGTTGTTTCCTTGCCTGTGGCCATGGGCTAGTTTTACTTTCTTTCAACCTCTCGGAGGGATAGTATGTATTGTGATCGTCCAAAGAATGTAACTCGAGATTTTGATAAATGCTGATGTTTTATTACATCTTGAAACTGAAAAAGTTGTTTTTGTGATGCAACCTAGAGCCAACATCCTTTTACTGATTGGGCTAAAACATGAAAAATCTTTTATTTGAAATTTTTATAAAACCAACAGTTTTTGATCTATATATATAATTATTATGAAGGTCTTTGAGAATCGAACTTGATTGTTGTGCTTTTTGGTGGACAAAGATATTCCTCTTTTCTCAATGTTTCGATATTTCTATATTATTTCATTTATGATCTTTGATGGAGTGTTTCTGCAACGGTGTATATTATTTAGCTTTGCAAATCTCGCTAGTTTTTAGTAAATGTCTCTATATTAAGATAGGGAGAAAGTCTCTGCTGTGTATCGTACCATTTATTTACGATCAGTGACCGAGGAGGCTGAAAATTTTCTCTTTTTCTTTCTCTCTTTCTCTGTTTTTTTACCTTGAATGTATTACTAGACACGTGCGATGATTCTATGATTCTCTCTGGCCGCTACAGTTCCAGCATGCTACAAAACAGACCTGCATGAATCTGCCGCACTATATTTAAACCCATCCATTACATAATATAATGTAAAGTTAACTCTTCATTGCTTTTTAATATTGTTTTAAACTATGATATATTGATGTTAGATTACAGTTTTTGACAATATCACTGTTGTTAATCAGCAGATTAGGTCCTACTTGTGATTATTATTGCTATGAGGGAAGTTTTTGTTCTTATTTGGGAACTAAATTCTTGTCAGTCTATTACAAAATTACCCGCCTCGGTGGCGTAGTTGACTAACGCGCTAGTCGTGTTGAGCTCGACCGCCGAGGACGGGGAGATCGAGGTTCGAATCTCGGTCGGGTGAACTGGGGGTGGTTTTTCCTAAATGGTTTTCCACTCTCCCTCCACGCAAATGCGGGTTCACTTCCTTTAAATTCAACCTTCCCAATTCCTAATCCATTAGCGTAATTAGTACTTAAGCGTATAACCCGAACGGGTAGTAAGACGCGGTGCTAAATATTATTATTATTATTATTATTATTATTATTACAAAATTAGCCGCTATTGATAATAGTCTTCCACCACTGGTATCATGAATTTCAAGATACTGGTTATCAGAAACTATGAAGGAACTTTGAGATGTGTCTTTTTTTTAAGAGACAAATAATCAGACCCCACTAATATTTTATTATTTCACATACAAATTAACTTTCATAGATCGGTTTATTGAAGGTTATACCTAAATTCATGTTAGAACAAACACTAAAAGTATCGTACACATTAAGGCCAACTGATCAACAAAATCAACCTTCAGCTGAGCTAGGCGCCACTATACAACTTGTTAAACTTGTTAAACCCAAACAGCTAGTGAAATGTAGTGGGGGAAAAAAATCCTTTCATTTGTATAAGCAGCTTCATCAGGTAAAACATTAAACTGCATAGATGTCTTGTTGCTTATTGATCTTGATAAGAATGCATTGCTGTCGGACTTTTTATTTACCGTTCTTGTTTGGTTTAGTGCAGTGGAGAAGTGTTGTCATTCAAATGAGCTTTATAGTCTCAACCCTTAGTGATGCATAAAAGTAAGACAGTCAGACACTTAGTTTATTCTACACCTGAATAAGCTGCCTGTTGTAGTAAAAGCTTGAGGATATAAAATGTATACAAACCCATGATAAAGGGTTTCAGTGAACCTCCAAAAACAGAAATTGGACTTTATCTCTTCAAGTTTCCATCATTTTCATTTCTAGTAAACGCCAAGTCATTTGTACGCTGCTTGTTTTTTCTCTACATAAACATTATATTTTTGATCCCACCAGGATCTGAACTAAAGTATCTCAACAAGGAATACTCATTGTATAACCCCTTAAAGCTTGGCTATGGTCAAGGGCTAATGTGTTGTGTGATTTTGGTTATTACAGGGCTGGCTGAAGAATGTCCTGAGACCAAAGTGACTCCGGTTGAAATCCCAAACAGTGTTCGAACGCCTGTGACCAGGCGTCTGCTCTTCTCTGACCTGCCCAGCAAGGAATCCTCAGAAGCTGTAGACATCACACCATGGAAGCCGCCACCTCCCAAACTGAGATTGCGACTCCGAACCAATAAGTCAGCCTCAACTGCGCCTATCTATGACGCCTATGATGACATGGACGATGATGTCTTTAAATCTCCACCCTCCATTGACATCCCACATAAGACCACAGGAAAGGCCACTTCCTGTGCAAAAACTGCCTCATGTTCTCGAGGAAATACAAATAGGAGCAAAACGCTGCCGAGGAAAGCAAGCAGAACAGCAGCGGTAACTAGAGATTTTGCGCCAATTGCTTCAGGCCTCGCTAAAGCTGGAGCAAACAATAATAGTACATTTTCAAGCCCAGATTTAGAATCCCCGACAAACGAGAATGGGCCCAACCCTATGTTGTCAAAGCATAGTACTGCTACAGGGATTGGTAAAACTGGCTCAAAGAAGATTGTTAGTAAAACCAGTGTCAAGAAGGCCCTGAGGTTCTTCAGCAACTCGAGTGAAGACTCAGACAAAACGACTCCTCCAGATGGTCAATCTGCATCCTGCACCTCCGGGCAGTCTGATGTGAAGAAGAAAGAGACTAGGCTGGCTCGTGGTAAAAGCTCTAGCTCTGACGACCAGTGCAATTTCTCTCTCTCACCCAGGAATTGTTCTCAGGTAGATTTTAAACAGAAAAAAGTAAGAGCGTGTACTAGTCAGAGAATTAACAGAAGGTCTCGGAAAGAAACTGATGTTCAACCGGGGCAGAATAAGGAGGGATGTTTGAGTCGCAAGGTTAATCAAGAAACACAGAAGGAAAGTATATATGTGAAACAGACTCCTGCTGCAATTAAACTTTCTTCTAAAAGTAAACATAAGATCCCTTGCTACACTGGCATCAAGACGACCACCCCTAGAGGACGCAGTCCAACCACAACGCTGTCCACTACCAACACCAGAAAGAACCCCTGGCCTAAGATCCACGTGTTTGTGGATTCCCCACAGGATGAGGACACACCAAAAATGCTGCCACTTGTAGAAAGTAACACTGCAACCAGGCTGACACCCCGTCAACTGGCTCGCAGCCCTGAGGACAAGGAGAACCAACCCACACCAGTCAAACCTCGAACATCTCGCAGAAAGAAGAGTGCTAGAGCCAACCCTTTCATCCTTTAACAGAGATGTTTATATAGTGCTTTAACATTGTGATTAAATGATAATGTGAAATATAAATTAGATAGGGGTACATGTGAAGCTTTGAAAACTTAGACTTCGCTTTGGCTTTGCTTTGTAAAAATAACATTGGCTTTGACTACCACAAGTTTTGCCGATAAAAATTTTGAAGGTTAAACTACATACTTATGTTCAAATTTGGTCATCCTCTACTGTTATTCAAATTACAAATTAATGTTCACATGACAAAAATCTGCACTTATCGAAGTGCATGTTGTCACGTTTAGTTTGTAATAACAGATTTTGTGAATGATATTTAGTATCTAAGGCTATACAATTTATACAAAATAATAAATTATTCCTATGTAAACTTAAAAATTATTCAAACTTAGATCTTGTTTTGAGAGTATTTCATATAATTCAACTCAACTTCGCTTCAAATCAAAAACGTGGAATTTACACACCCCTTTAATTAAATAAATATTAATCAATAGGCTTGGGTTGGAAATCAACTTGATTTGGTAAATATCATTGTTAAGCTGTATCGAAGTGATTCATAGCGTTGTACTCATCACTTTGGGAGCATACTATCTACATTAAGTAAAACCTGAAGTTAAGAAAAAAATTTTATTTCAACTTTTATTATATCCATAGGCAGTAAAAACTAAAATTGTAAAATTTCCAGTATTTTTACTGTTATTTATTTGATTTTAGATTGACATGATTTTTTAGTCTAGATGAGCTTGAAATTAGTCCCCTTGCCCACAAGTGTATGTCACTCGTGTTTTATTACTCTGGTTTATTATTATTATTATTATTATTATTATTATTATTATTATTATTATTATTATTATTATTATTACTCATCATCGTGTCTTACTAGCCATTTGGGTTACAGTAGTAGTTTGATAGTGTTGAATTAATTACATGCATTTCTGCAATCACACACAAGGCATTCATACAGTGAAGTAAATATGGTTCAATATAATATACAAATATAGGATATATTTTATAGTCACAATTGTTTATTTTATTGTAGACCTCGGCCCAAGCTGCATTGAAAGTTTTTTCTGTCCTTTAAGTGTCCCACAATACAGGGTGTTTATAAACAGCAGCGAAAAGTGTCTATGTTCGACTGTTGACTCAAAAAAAGCTTGATGCAGCTTATTAATCAAAATTTATTTCTGTGTGGTCTTAGTTTAGGATGATCACGAGATGAACCGCCAAAGAAATACAACATTTTCCCTGCTGACACCCAGCCAAGTGACCCCTAAGAATCGAACGTTGCTGTCTCAAACCTAAAGGCAGGAATATTTCAATATTTAACCCCCTCCTGGCATGAATGTTACTGCATACATTACAACACAAAATTAAATGAGAATTATCATAAACAGGGTGTTTTTGGAGTAACGAAAAATATTCTGGGATGTTGTAGTATCAAATATTTTGAGTAATAAAAATTTGAATCGGTTATGACTAAGAAGCAGTTATAGCCTGACACTGTTTGGTATTAGAACTGTTGTTAATAATGGTTCACATCTTTACACACAATGAATATGCTGATATCGTGTTTACTTACTTTTTTTTGTAAAAGAAGGCCTATTGATGCTTGTAGAGAATACTGCCCACGGTGCTTAAAAGAACGCCAAGCCGACCTTAGAAGAACAACACATACTATTATCATATAAGTTGCAAAATGCATTGAAGTTAGCATTGGAACTATTTGTCAATTATTTGTGTTTGGTGTCATTCAATAAACACAAACAATACATTTATTGTTTTTAAATACCTCTCAATGGCTTTTCATGCGCCAATTTCAAACGGCTGTATCTCCATGTTTATATGAACTTTTTTTCTTTAAATCAATGTTACAATCTCCCAAAATATGAATTAACATTCTGGCGAGATTTTGTAACAATTCAAGATAAAATGTAAGTCAAGAAATGAAAGTTCGCCCCCTCCCCCCACTATTGGGGTAGGATCCTGATTTATTACATAAAAGGGTTCACTTTAAATCCAATTCTAAGCTGTTAATCACCCTTGTCTTTTGGGTTGATACTATCACCAAGAGAAGTGTTTGAATTTACAAACCATTCAAATATCAAAAATAAATCACCTTTATATTTTCACTGATGGTGTGGAAATGAGTGAGAAACGATTTAGGATAAAATAATATTTAATGAAAGGAACTTTATATAGTACCACAGGCAGCTTCTAGTTTTTCAGAGTAGAATTCAACGTTCTTGGTAGGACCGCAAGGATAACTTTCAACGTCAATTTTGATTTTCTTGGTAGGATCACAATACAAGTGTGCCAGTAGGAATAACAGGGGCTTAAGGGGAATTGTTAATGGTAAAAAATGGTAATTCACTCAAATGGCTTAAATTATTTGAAATGTAAGATGTAGAGATAAAAAAATTCCTCAGTGGCGGCTTGTAGTGGAGGGGTTAAATTGTAGAGGTGGCATGTAGAGCCTATTATACTTCAAAATATAGTGTGTTAAGGGTAGTTTGGAAGCACAAAGAATAGGGGGCAGAGGGGAGATAAATGTCGGGCCAACCTTAAAATGATTTTAACTAACCTATTGATGATAAAAAATTGATGTATTATTTATGAACATAACAGGACGACAAAGGCTCGCATTCAGTAGTTTCTTTACTACTTTTCTTAGCACCGCGTCCTACTAACCATTCTGGTTGTACACCTTTATACTAGTTACTCTAATGTTTTAGGAATAAAGAAGGTTGAATTTAGAGGAATTGCACCCGTGAGAGTGGGAAACTATTTAGGAAAAACCGCCCTCTACTAGTATCGAACGCTGATTTCCCTGTCATCGGCAGTCTAGTCCATTGCTAGAGTAGCGCGTTAGACCGTGCGGCCACCGAAGCTCGTTTGTTGATATTTCTGGTGTTAATGCCCTTAGGAAAAAATAATCTTAAGTGTAAACATTGATATTTGAGATATCCAAATCTCAATTACATTATAATTCCATCTAATCAGTTGAAATTATTTCATAGAAACAATAATTGAAAATTTTCCATCTCACATCTCTAGTTAGATGTAGCTTTATACTCCTCACTAATACACTTTTTAAATCTGATATAAGCCCATGCGAAGGATGAGACCATTTAAGAATCAAATAGCCAAAGCTATTATTTGTGCTTTTAGTGAGGATTACTCCATCTAGATATCAAATTCTGATTCTTGGATAGCTCATTGGTTATAGCATTGGCATACTAAGCCCAAGATCCTGGGTTTGATTCCCGTGTCCAGGTGTAATTTTTCAATTTTCAGAATAGGAGACCATTTAGTTGAGTCGAGATTGTCGAAGAGCAAGGTCTATGTTGTTTTCTCTTCCATTATAGTTTTGTTGCCATACATATGGTTGTTAGTAGACGAAGTGAAAGAAGGGGGAATGATTTTTTCAGGATTTTTTCCTTTCCTTTCACGACACGTTCAGATTGCACCCGAGGTAAGCGGACATCATGGCTTCCGCGCTCAAATATTAGAACACCCCAAAACTTAACTCATTGTTTCTCTGAAACTAATTTGGCTATCACTGTAATGTTTTCAGAATTATTCACAAAACTCTGATAAGACATTATAATCTTATTAACATTCCCATATTTTAATTGGTTTGTTTTGAAAAAATTATAATTCAATATAGTATTTGATAAAGGTATACTTGAAGGCGGGAAACAAACCTGGGACCATTATAAAGATAGAAGTACCAAAGGTAAGTATGTTTAATTCTAATTTTTTAACTAATAAAATGATATTGAAACTTTATAGACTGTATGCAGGAACGAAATGAGTAAAAGTGGAAGGTGAGTGGTATTGATTTGCCTCGGTATTGAGCCTTCTGCAAGAACGTACCCTCTAAGATAACTAATTAACACCACTCACACTTTAGAATGTGAATTAATATTTTTTAAATCCACTCAAAAATCACTCTTCACATTTGCTTATTTCATTCTTGCATTCTGCCCTATCCCTTCATTGAAGAAAAAACTCTATTTCGTATTCAGACAAATTACCCTAAATGCTACTAATCATGATTAAATCAAAAATCATCCCCTAAGATGTTATTAGCTGATTAATACGTACCTTAGTACCCTCATTCATCAATACCTACATTTTTTAAATAATAATTTATTGCCATGTTTATATTATCAAATTTTACCAAACAAATAATTAGCTCGTGATTTATAACTACAGACCATGGAAGTTTCGGCATTATTGAGGGTTGGGGGGCAGGGAGGTAAGAGAAGGTATGTGACATGGCTTTAACTGACATGCTCTGACCTTGACAGACTATGTTTATACAGGGCCACGTGACACGTACTTTCGTGGACATGTGGCGTGGCCTCGTTGGTCATTGCATCTCGCGGGAGAATTTCCCATAATTTACCCTATTAAACGAGACATTCTTGTATATAGGCTTAGTATATATTTGTACATTTTTCCTTGAAAACGGGCCTAAGGATTTGGATGAAATTGAGATATCTAGCGTTTTCGGATGCGAAAAAGCAACTTAGCTAGGTCTCGACTTTGGGAAAACTCATTTAGCGGATATGAGGGGGGTGGGGGGTTTATATATTTGTAAATTATCTTGAAAACGGGCTCAAGGATTTAGATTAAATTGGTTTATCTACCATTTTTGGGTGCGAGAAAGCGATCTAACTAGGTCTCGATTTTGGAAAAACTCATTTATTGAGCAGTGGCAGACATCTTGAGAGGAAACGGTACGCTATTGCAGGATAAAAATTTAACCCCTTCAGAAATTGGCAAATTAAAAAAAAAAATTCCTTGACATCCTGTGAAGATGAACGAAGCTTTTTTAGCCATAAAATCATTATATCAGACAATAGAACCAATTTTAAAACTGAAAACCTAGGAAAGTATCTGGTGATTTACAGCAATGTAAATTGCTTGTAAGTTGCAGGTAATAAACTTGTAGTAAAATAATTTTTACATTGCTTATAGGCCTATTTTTTATTAAGTGCCTATTTTGATGCCTAAATACCATATTTTTAATGCCTATTTGCCTGCCTAATTTAAACATTTTTGGTGCCTAAGTATCCGGTCCCTATTTATAACACAGTATTTCAAATTTAAATGATCTTACATCGATGAAAAAATGATTATTGTAATTTGTATGCTATCATTTGCTGTGAGTTATTCTTTTTATTCACTAGTTATCACATTTGGGATAAAATAATTACTGTCTAACAGTAAAATGTAAGCTTGGAGGTCCTAACTTCTCTTCAAAATGTAAGTTGCGCGCGCGCTAATCCTCAACGATACTAACGCCAATGAGGTTCAACGTCTGATCACTTGAACTAAAGAGTAGCCAGACCCGTATATTTTACTCTGGCTATTGGTAAGTTTAAAAAAAATATATGTCAGCAGTTGATTTAACATGGCAAATGGTTGTTACCACGTCCCATGTAACCAGAGACAGCCTTAATTATATTATATATCAAATCTTTCTTTATAATATATCTAAATATTATTATGAATTTAATCCCGTTTAAGTTAGTAAAGTTTTAGTGCCAAAGGCTGGCTATTCTTACAATATTAAATATTTGGCGCGTAGAATTTCTACTTCAGAAATAAAATGTTCAATATTATTTTTATTAATATTGTTTGAAATTTAAATTTAATTTACGCTGTATTTGATGTTCATTCATGTTACAATCAAGTGTGTTTTTTCCTTGAATGAATGGAACCAATTACTCCTTATATCGACATAACAAAAAAATTAGCAAAGTAAGTAAAGCTAAGTGTGAGAAAAAATGTGTCAAGAACACTATTAGGACTTAATACTTTTAAAGGGTTTTTTTAAGAAAAGACTAAAAATTAATATTAGACATAGAAAAAAGTAAACACTCACCAAACTAAAACTATTTCTTTAATAAATTAGAAAACAGTTGCTTAACTCACCCATTCCACAGTAAAACATTAGTATATAATTATCTAATCATAAAAATTAGATATAATCTATTGGACTTTGTGTTTGTCTATAGTTAAAAAATCAACTAAACTTAACCTAACCTTCCATGGCAATGGAAATAAAATTTTGTATCAATTAATACAAATTAGAGAAGAGTTATTCCCAGTGGCGTAGCTAGGGTTGGTGTCATTCAATGCGGTAACTCATGATGTCACACCCATAGAATCCCGCCCATAGCGAACTATACAGAATTTTTAATATATTTTTTTTGTACATACGTTAAGTGTAGGCCTATATTGTAATTCATGTATATCACTGAAAGTAATGGCAAAAGTAGTGGTCAACAACAACATGCAATTATTATTTATTTAATTGAGGTTTTTAGTGTGCAATTTCTTAACCGATTGATTAGGCCTATATCACAACACAAGAGTTTCTATAAACAACAGTGGAAGTACCTACCAATTTTGTTGGGAAAGGTCTTTTCACAAACCTTCCAGGGTTCTTTTACACGCCACAATCGACACGGGAACAACGGCTTTATTTCCCCTCTGAAGGAAGTTGTGCTACAAATATTTATCGTTCAAGAAAAATCTGTCGACCCCAGTTGGCTTTGAGCCCATGAACATTGGGTCCTGAGGCAAGGACTTTACCCAGCAAAATATTAAAACTATGGTACCCCTTCAAATTACAATATCATGTGCATATTATAACTGAAATATATTTACATTTGCATAATTTTGTGTGGTTATTAAAGTGAAAATTCGAAGTAAAAATATTTAAAGACTACATCAAAACTATGTTTATTTTAACTCGTTAAACTTTACTATCACATGAGATTAGGTTTGCATAATCAATAATGGCCCAAATAATAAATAAGTTGTAGACAAATGAATTTTACAATAGCCTTATACTAAAAATACTGTAGCTAAAAAATAAATTAAAAAATATCGACTCTAAAAACAACAGCGCATTCTTCATGCGCATGCATACAAAATTTGAAGCATCAATGTAATTGGGTAATTGAGATAACTCTTACCGGAGCACATACGCATTAGAAGATTCAATGTAAATTAGCATAAAATTGTCTTTGTAGTATGATTTTGGTAGGAAGAACAGTAGAAGTTAGTTACTAAAGTTACTAAAACAATTTTAACATGTTCATATATCAATCCATGTTATCTGCAGCTGTCACTTTTGATAGATATTATCAAATACCTAGAGAATAACGCAAATAATATAGCTAAATGTTAGCAATGGTGTTTGAATTTTCTCTACTGTTTTTTTTATTTTTTATTTAGCACCGCGTCTTACTACCCGTTCAGGTTATACGCTTAAGTACTAATTACGCTAATGGGTTAGGAGTTGGAAAGGTTGAATATAGAGGAATTGAACCCACATTTGCGTGGAGGGAAAGTGGAAAACCATTTAAGAAACACCACCTCCAGTTCACCCTAGCGAGATTCGAACCTCGATCTTCCCGTCCTCGGCAGTCGAGCTCAACACGACTAGCGCGTTAGCCAACTACGCCACCGAGGAGCAAAATATTAAAACTATGGTACCCCTTCAAATTACAATATCATGTGCATATTATAACTGAAATATATTTACATTTGCATAATTTTGTGTGGTTATTAAAGTGAAAATTCGAAGTAAAAATATTTAAAGACTACATCAAAACTATGTTTATTTTAACTCGTTAAACTTTACTATCACATGAGATTAGGTTTGCATAATCAATAATGGCCCAAATAATAAATAAGTTGTAGACAAATGAATTTTACAATAGCCTTATACTAAAAATACTGTAGCTAAAAAATAAATTAAAAAATATCGACTCTAAAAACAACAGCGCATTCTTCATGCGCATGCATACAAAATTTGAAGCATCAATGTAATTGGGTAATTGAGATAACTCTTACCGGAGCACATACGCATTAGAAGATTCAATGTAAATTAGCATAAAATTGTCTTTGTAGTATGATTTTGGTAGGAAGAACAGTAGAAGTTAGTTACTAAAGTTACTAAAACAATTTTAACATGTTCATATATCAATCCATGTTATCTGCAGCTGTCACTTTTGATAGATATTATCAAATACCTAGAGAATAACGCAAATAATATAGCTAAATGTTAGCAATGGTGTTTGAATTTTCTCTACTGTTTTTTTTATTTTTTATTTAGCACCGCGTCTTACTACCCGTTCAGGTTATACGCTTAAGTACTAATTACGCTAATGGGTTAGGAGTTGGAAAGGTTGAATATAGAGGAATTGAACCCACATTTGCGTGGAGGGAAAGTGGAAAACCATTTAAGAAACACCACCTCCAGTTCACCCTAGCGAGATTCGAACCTCGATCTTCCCGTCCTCGGCAGTCGAGCTCAACACGACTAGCGCGTTAGCCAACTACGCCACCGAGGCGGGTTTCTCTACTGTTCTTCCAACCAAAATCGAGGTACTGGTATAATAATCTTTTCTTTTACCATTTTACAGGGAGCTCGGTCTTGTGGAAACCATCTCCATTGCTAATCCTCTTTTTGGTAGTAAAGCTAACAGCACCAATGGTACAAATCCTCTATGGACGCAACAGTTTGATTATTTGATTGTGATTGACTTTGAATCAACATGCTGGGAGGGAGAGCAGGGGGGATGGAAGCAACCGGAAATAATAGAGTTCCCAGCTGTCCTTCTGAACGTCCACACTGGACAATTGGAACAAGAGTTCCAGCAATACGTTTGTCCGATTGAAAACCAGAAATTGAGTGAATTTTGTAAAAGCTTGACAGGGATCACTCAGCAACAGGTCGACGATGGAGTTCCTCTGTCGACCTGTCTTCTTCTCTTCTCTCGGTGGATCAACACTATCAAACAAAATAAAAATTTGATATTTCATGGAAACTCTACTCAAAAATCTGAAAATGAAAGATTGTGCACATTTGTTACGTGGTCAGGTAAGACATCTTATTTTTGCATTGTGTAGAAATGTTTAACAGTACTTATACTGAGTGTAACAAGATCTAGAAATTTAAATAACCTATTTTAAAATCAGCTGCATAGGTTGGCAAGTTGTTAAAATATCAAGCTAGTCTCGTCTGGTTTACCATTCACCTTCCACACAAATACAAGTACAATAATTCCTATAAATTAGTACATTCCTCGTTCATATCCAATTAGTGTTTATTGAATATGGACGCATGTTAATAAGACAGTGCACTTGTTTTAAATTAGTTTTTTAGGCCAAAGTTTGTACAATAAATTAAACAAGTCATGTGTGTGTAATATTTTTTTTCTATTTAAAAATATTGTTTCAATAATAAATTGAATTAATGGTTGAAAAAAGTTTGATAGATAGCATTTGTGTCTCTGAGGATTTGATGTGAGTGGATATGAATATTTTAAGTAATTACAACCCAAATCGGATGGTCATTTATGCACAAAATTTGAAAAAATAAAAACAATCTCTAAATTGTATATACCTACATAGGAAAATATTGTAAAGAAAATCTGAGATGGCATGGCATTAGCTGATTTGACATGAAATGACCTCGCTGTCGCTTCTGATGGATAATACTTGTATTAACACACACACACACACACCGAATCTCAGCCTTGTATTAGCGGGTAGGCAAAGTACTATGCATATAGCTCAAGAAACGACTTCATACTTAATCCATCCTCACTAACTTTCTCCACACTTCCCTATCCTTGCATACTCCCTTCACTTCAACATCATCCACAAACCGAGTCATACATGCTATTTTATTCTTAAAACTCTCATGTTTCTTTTTTTCACACATTCGTCTACAACATTTAGCCACGTCTTACATGGCCTACCACTCCCTTTTGATACATACACTCTACCTTCATATATTTGCTTCGTCACTCAATCCACACTCATCCTCTCAACACGCCCAAACCAACGTAAGACGTTTCTTTCACATTGACCTATTGAATTCCCTTTCAAACCGCATTTCTTCAGCACTGACTCTGTCCATATGAGTTTTTCCACATACATTTCATAGATATCTCATTCCAGCATGTAAAATAATACTAATAATATAGTAAAATATCAATGTTAACCACAACAAATAAGCTTGTAATATCTAAATGGTATCCATCCCCAAGTCATTGGAGGCTGTGTTTCTGATAGCTATTAAGTAGCTGACAATTTCACATGTCCGTCACAGTCTTTGCCCTGAACTATATGTTTCTCATAGCTACTAAGTAGCTGACAATTTCACATGTCCGTCACAGTCTTTGCCCTGAACTATATGTTTCTGATAGCTACTAAGTAGCTGACAATTTCACATGTCCGTCACAGTCTTTGCCCTGAACTATATGTTTATTTTGTGCATGGCATCTTACTAATTGGCTGGGTTATTCATTTGCTTATAAGGATGAGCAAGTTCAAATTAAGTCTAAATATAACTGCATGTATGTAGAGGGATAGTGAGAAACATCTGAGGAAATACCAGCTACACTCATCAGGGATTCTAATCTTGACCTTCCCATCCTCAGTAAAATGGATCATACAAGCCCGTGTGCTCACCACTCAGTAAAATAGATCATACAAGCCTGTGTGCTCACCACTCAGTAAAATAGATCATACAAGCCCGTGTGCTCACCACTCAGTAAAATAGATCATACAAGCCCGTGTAGCTCACCACTCAGTAAAATAGATCATACAAGCCTGTGTGCTCACCACTGTAGATAATGTGTATTCTTGTTTAGTTTTAAAACTAGAATTAAATCATTTTTTTTTTCTAGATTGGGATTTAGCCACTTGTTTGCATAATGAATGCAGGCGTAAGCAAATTTCAAAGCTTGATATTTTGAATCAGTGGGTTGATCTTCGAGCCACATATAAGGTAATCTAAAATGAATAGTTAATAAAAAAATGCTTTGGCATCCCCACCTTAAACATAATTAGTATTATTGGCAATGGGTTGGAAACAAGGGGCTTATGGGAACATTGTACATACCTAAACATAAGTTATAATTATTACTATCTTTGTATAAAGGTGAAATATTCTTGATAATTCACATATTTATGTAAAGTTTTAAGTACATTGAGACCTTTATATAAAAGATTTAACAATGAGAAAATGTCTCTAATTTTCACAAAAGAATTCTCTAATTTGCGTCTATACACACCAACTGTTCAGAATATTTCCATTAGGGTAGGGGGCCAAATAAAGTTTCACCAAATACCCATATAAATTTAATTTCTCAAATAACTTTTTTTTAGCACCGCGTCTTACTACCTGTTCTGGTTATATGGCTATTTGCACTAATGGGTTAGGGATTTAGAAGACTTAATTTGTAGAAAATTCACCTGAATCTGCATGGAGGGAGAGTGGAAAACCATTTAGGTAAAACCCCCCTCATTGCACCTGACCGAGATCAAAGCCTGATCTCCCCATTTTCGGTAGTTTAGTCCAACACGATAGTGAGGGGCGCGTTAGACCATGCGGCCATCAAAGCTGATCTCAAATAACTGCTAATATAACTCATGTTATTCATTATTTAAAATGTTGCAAATGAAAATAATCATTTGTTTCAATAGTAACAATTTAATTTGTTAAATTATAATTTCAAATATTTTTATATAATAAGGGAAGTTTTGTAGAAGCCAAGTTGGCATAATTGAGTGTTAGATTATTATTAATCAATGGAGTCAGATTATAAGATGTATTCATTGTTAATAAACACAATTAAAAAAGTTAAACGAAGAGTGAATTAACAGTGCTTATTGAATCTTTAAAATGAACGCTTAATATTGGTGATCCTGATGTGATTTTTGTGGTTTTTCCTGCAAGTAAGTCTAGCGAATAAATAGAGATCATGAACTCAGGTAAAAACCAGCAACCACAAGTAGAACAGAAAAACGTGGAAAATAAGGTAAAGAATCGGAATCTGGCTATTAATTTCATGGACAGAATAAACATAAAAATTCCTCCTTTTTGGGTTTGTTGAAAATATATGAGATATTATTAAATAAAAAAAAGTTGATAAATATACTGTTGGGATAGATATACTTTTGAATATTTTCAGAAAAAGCGAAAACAAACGAATCAAAAGGTTAGTTACCACTTTCAAACTTAGAGATCAGAAGCTAATATACTTCCTTCGTCGAATGAAGTTCTTAGCAGGTGAGGATGTTATCGAAAAAGTGTTATGAACACTATGGATTGAGAAAATGTCTGATAACGTGAAAAATATGCTTTAAATAATAAGCGAAGAAAATCTTGGTAAACTGGCCAAAATGGCAGATAAAATGGTTGAGATGAATCTGTGCAGATCTTGAAAGCATAAGCGAACAGCGTCCCCAAGGAAGGAATGTCAAACGCAGGACCAAACAAGGAAGAATCAGGGTGGGCCAAGCTGGTTTGATCTCAACACAACATATAAACAGAAAGAGAAGAAAATAGTTGACTAATCTTCTAACATTTCCCCCCCCCACCCAGGTAGTACTTAACTTACTACTACTATAAAGAACCCCCGCTTCTGTGGCTGTACGGTCAAAGGTACTACTCTTTCAGACTAGACTGCCTCCATGCAAATGCAGGTACACTTCCTCTAAATATAACCTTAATAATCCCCAAAAACCTTTAGCGTGATTAATACATGAGTATAACCCGAACAGGTAGTAAGGCGCGGTGCTAGAAAACTACTACTACTACTACTACTAAACATATTTTTCAAAGTAGAGGATGTATATTCTACCACTAAACAAGGGTGCTTGGTTAGTTGGATCCTATATGTGGGGGTTGGTAGTGGGAGATTATATACTAAATACAACATTTGGTTGGGATTATGTTACATTAAATATAATCAGTTTTATCTTGGAATTTATTTAATTGTTGTTAACAAACTGTAAATCACTCTCAAGATTTTTCATTTGATATATTACAATTTACATTTTTTATTAGTTTTTGTATTCATTTTGTCAAGAGCCTATCAGTGTGTTAATATTTCTTGTTATAGTTTGTTTTTGATGTTAATTTTAATCCATGTTTGATTAGATTTAAAGAAAGCACACAATAATATTTAAAATTATATAAAACAAGCTGTTTGTTGTTTATATAAAGATTTAATGAGAAGGAAAGCTCATTTACAACTATGCAACAAAGGCAAGTCAGTGTGTGTAAGTTGAAACCAATTTGGTTCTTGTTTAGCAATTGTACAATCGCCGTCCTCAAGGGTTACGTGGGGCACTATCTGAGCTGGGTATCAATTTTGAAGGCCGAGAACACTCGGGGCTGTGTGATGCACGTAACACATCTCGCCTTGCTTGGCGTATGGTGCAGGATGGTGGTGTTCTCAAGATAACCACCAACATCAACACCACTGTAAGTACACTCTTGAGATATACTGTATTGTTATTTTCTCTACCAAGCAATTTTATTATAATTTGTATTAAATTATTATTAAATTATCAAAGTCTTCTCTTCATCCCTTAATAAACTTCCAGAAGAAATTGAGTTCACTCTCATGAAAGCGAGCAGGTTGTATATTTTGTAAACAAGGGTATTTATATGGTACTGTAAGGTAAAATCTGACTAATTCTTCTAAGACACTTGTAATTTTTATAAATCCAATACAAGTTGAATTTAATTTTGAGTGGTGGTAAGAGGGCTATATGCAGGGCAAGTAAATCTCGACAAGATTGTACTAGTAAATGGTTCCCTCCTCTTCACCACCACACACACAACAACGTTGAGTGAATGTATTTAAATTGTTTTTAAAGGGAAATTTTGATACCAAAAGGGAGAGAACAATTTACTAGTACAGTTTCTTGAAGATAAGCTAGCTTTGGCAACCACTCACAAATTGTCCATAGTAAATTTTATCAGTTTTTTTATGAAAATATAAAATAATTTATTTGACAATTTTTTTTTTAACTTTCTTGTAGTTTATTTCAATATTAAGTAAACACTCTTTATCATTCTTACATATCTGATATACAAACCTCCTTACTGGTTCAAATGTTTTTTACTTATTTCAAATTATCTTAGAAAAATAGAATTTTAGAAATAAATTATAAGTATTTTTCTGGAAAGGTAAAATTAACCTTACTATTTCAAATGGTTCCAAGGCTATTACAATTGATTCTAGGAGCTAGTTTTTTAGATATTATTTTTTCAACATGTCTTACTAGGCAACACAGCTAATGTTGCTAATGGGCTAGAGATTAGGAAGGTAAAATTTAAAGGAAATGTACCCACATTTGTGTGGAGAGAGTGAAGCCTTTTATGGAAAGCCACCCTTCATACACCCATAAAGGATTCAAACCCTGACCTCCCAGTTGCCAGCACATCTGACTTGATGAAACTAACTTGTAGTCCTCATGTTCACCAATACAGGCTAAGAATGAATCAATGATGTATTAAATAACAAAGCTATCATATTTGATAGTTACGGCTATAGCCACATCTAAATATCATATTCTTTAAATTGAAAAATAACACCTAGACACAGGAATTGAACCGGGCACCTTTGGCTTAGTACGGCAATGTTCTTAACACTGAGTTATCCAGCAATCGTCTCGTGCCCAGGATAATTCTTCATTCATATCTTAAGACAAAGTCTGTGATGGACATGTAGAAATTGTCAGCTACATATATGTGATGAATAAAAGATCACTATCAGATGATGCAGCCACCTTCAACTCGGTAAGGCTTTATGCTGCCAAATGTACAATAACAGTTGTACAAATACACATCTAATGATGAATTAAATATCGAAGCGATTATATTTTATATTTATGGTTATAGCAGCATTTAAATATCATATTTTTAAATTGAAAAATGACACCTGGACACAGGTCTATTTCTGGATAGTTCAGTGGCACTCACTCATTCACTCACATTGTTATATAATTATTATAATATACTTACCACTAGCTTAGGTTATATACATTATTATTAAATTAATATGTTTGTTACGGGAAACGCACTCAAGACAATGAGATGACCGTCTCAAACAGAAATGGCCCACTGAGCCACCGGAACCAACCCTTCCCGAATTAAGAATTGAGAAAGTTGCCCATTGATATCACCAAATCAAGGGTTGCAAGAAGACTCTAAATCAGAGACACTATGTAAATAGTTAGAGTTAATTTAAATAATAAATTAGTAATTTTTTTTATTGTTTATAAAGTAAGAAGTAATGAAAAATTACTAAGCCTAAGGAAAATTATGATTAAATATGTAAAAACTTAAAGAATTAAGATTTATCTTATGGCCATATTTAACCCATGTATTTTAATGTCCAGAAAATTAATGTGTCCAAAAGACACAAAAAAGAAGAATATTTGAAATACATGAAAAGTGACAAGTAACCTTGTTTTATTTATTTTTGATCCTTTCGGCAAGTCAGCCCGCTACGGCAGCTCCTTGTTCGAACATCCCTTCCTTCAACATCTCCCTTCCTTCCGGGAGGCACCCAACAACAACTGCGCTCAAGGAGCAAAGGGTTTAACCATGACCAAGGTCGCGAAATCACCGCAGACAGCGGAAAACATCAGACGAGTATATCGGGAAGCAGGCTTACCTCCTCCGATCCTCTAAGAAGACATTTGGGCATTACTTGAGGAAGATCCATGGTTTAAACAGGTCGAACACGTGCTGGACTCGATAATAGAAGAAGGGTAGTACCAGTACCTACCCACAATCACGGAGCTCACAACATGGACCAAAGAAGCCAGGCTGACCCCTCCAAGATCGCTCCCAGTACAGGTAGACTCTCTAGCCACTCTAATCTAAGAGCTAGGTACCAACATCATAGAAGATGAAGACGAAGTATCGGACGTCACAGAAGTCCCGCCACCGCTCAGTTAACCTCTAACTGAAGTCGGGGATTCAGGAGATCCTATGGACGTTATAGACGAACCCCAAGGCGATGGCCTAGCATCACCTTGCCCGATCATCAAAGAAGGCGTACCCATGGTATGGGACACCGACGGTCCACAGTACATCAACATCAAGCACTGCGAATACCACACCGTAGCAGTACAACCACTGAAGCCCATCTGACTCAGAGATAGAACCTTATTCACGATCCTCATCGGAGGAATAGTACTACCAAGGCCGTTGGATGCCCCACACCACTTCCAAGCCACAAGATCATCGCCAACTATGACGCAGATCATCAAGGATTGGCAGGACACGAGACTCCTAGTCGAAGGAAACTTTGTGGAAGCTTCCCCTTGTTTCTCATCCCTAAGAGAAACAGGGGATTACGAATAATCCACGATTTCTCAGCATGGACAGACTACATCTCAACACCGACCTTCAGCCTAACAACCGCCGGCGCAGCACTCCGACACATCCCCACCAAATCATGGCTCATCAAGACAGACCTCAAAAGCGGCTTTTACCCCTGGCACCAGACACCTACAAATTCACGGGCGTCTACTACCTCGGAAGAAAATACACCTTCACCCGACTACCAATGGGGCACACTCTGGCCCCGTACAAGCTCCAGAAGACGATGGAAGAGGCAACCAGAGCCATCGAAGAACGGCTGCCGGGGGCCTCCACAATCGTCTACCTGGACGGTTTCTTATACTACGCCAAAAACCCAGATATATTACGAGCAGTTCCAGCCAGCATAGACAGGTCCATCACAGAGCCAACGCAACAACTAGACTACCTGGGTTTCCAAATCAACACAAGAACACAACACCTTACCATCACAGCACCGGCTGCCGCCAAAGCCCAGAGACTCTGCTACCAAGTGCTTCACCTCTTCGATAAAGACAGAGAGAGTGGCGGGCTTCATAGCATGGCTAGCGTTCAACCTGAGATGGCTGTCCTACGCCACCGCCCAGATCTACCGCGTCTCGGACACCTGGGCACTCAGATACCTCCAGAATGAGCCATGGACCACATGCGTTCGGCGACCCCTCTGTCAAGAATTCCAGATTGCCTTCTCAGACGCGACCCCACGCACCATGGCCAGCTACATGATAGATCCGCCCACATCATGGGCATGATACCTCGAACAACTCTGCGAGATCAACAGAGCTGAGCTAGCAGCGGCCCTACTAACCCTGGCATGGGTCCACAGGAAATACCCAGCCCACGGAATCCGCCTCGAGACGGATAACAGCACCGTACTCAATTCTCTTCTACCGGGTAAGGGATGGTGCTTCACCCAACCAGAACTCAGAGCCCTACACACCAAAGTAGTACACCAACTATGCGACACCGACGTTAGCGTCTTCTGGATTCCACCAGAGTTGAACACTGCAGACAACACATCACGGCTAGAACTCGGAGCCCTTCACTCCAAAGTACTACACCAACTACGCGACACCGACGTTAGCGTCTTCTGGATTCCATCAGAGTTGAACCCTGCAGACAACATATCACGACTAGAACTCCGGACATACATCAGAGAGACCATCACAGAAGGAGCTTTGATCGAAGATATATTTAATGTAATATGAATGTAACCTGTAAATGTAGTTCTTCTGGCTAATAAAGAAATGGTCCTTCAGCCCGGGTCTCCCTCTCGCTCCTCGGTGAGTCCTGGAGGACCTTCCGTGACTTAGTTCCCGTCGCCTCCAGTGGGGCTCAATCGGTAATATGCCTGCCTAGTGAGCTGAAGGTCCCAGATTCAATTCCTCACATGGCCAAACAATTTTATCATGTTTGTAAGATTGGGGCTTCTATTTTCACAATGATTAATTCACGGCTGGGGGAGTGGGTGTTGTGTCTCTTCAGGATTTAATTTATATAATTAATCATGTTAAATCCCTAAAATAAAAATAATTCTGACGCTCATAAATTAAGAAATGAACTATTTACAGACCCGCCTCAGTGGCGTAGTCAGCTAACGTGCTAGTTTTGTGTTGAGCTAGACTGCCGAGGACGGGGCGATCGAGGTTCAAATCTCAGTCGGGTGAACTGGGGATAGTTTTTCTTAAATGGTTTTCCACTCACCCTCCACACAAATGCGGTTTTACATCTTTTAAATTCAACCTTCTCAATACCTGACTCATCAGTGCAATTATTACTTAAGCATATAACCTGAACGGGTTGTAAGATGCGTTGCTAAATTAATACACTATTTACAACACTCAAATAAGCAAAAATAGTGTGAAGTATAAAGTTACAAAAGTGCACCATCGTCTTGAATAAACCAATCCTAAATTATCTTTACATGTTATGAAGGATCATATTTATAAGTGACTTTATTGGTTTGGGGAAGGCTAGATTTAGGTCTCGCGCTTTAATTTCGGAGCTATAACATTTTGTACAAAATATCATTTAACACTATCTAGTTTGACCTTTTCAAACTATTTTTATTATAATTTTAAAGCTTAAAAGGCAATTTTTTTAACACAATAGATACATTTCATTTTCCATAGCAATTGCTTATTTTACTTGTTTATACTATGGTGCAGCTTATATGATTGGGGATTTGGTCAAAGTAAAATTAAAAACTTTTGCCGTAGACAGTGTGTACGTGTTGATACGCTTGGCCTCCATTTTGGCATGAGCCATATTTTAAAATAAATTGTTTTTAGTAAATATGACTTATATAATTTTCAAACCTCTGTAAAGCATGTATTGGTTAGCCCCTCTTATAATCAACCTAAATATGTTTTAATGATATATTTATACAATGATTAAACATAAAGTTGTTACAACCTTTGACTAAATGAATATTTTAAAACATTCAACCCAAGGGAAGATTTTTATTCTTTCGATTGATATTTATTTGCTATCTAAATAATTATTAAATAATAATAATAAAAGTTTTTTCTCTAAATAGTTGTAAAAAAGTAATAATAGAAAAATTTTAGCTATAAATTTGAGCGATACCTGAATTGATTAAAATCTAAACATATAAACAGGGAAATAAATTGCTGAATTACTACTAGGAATAAGTTGAAAGTAAAAAAATGTACCTTTGAATATTTAGAAACACAGTATTATATGCATAAAAAAAACATTCATATTTTTAAGATAAATAATGTAGCCGACAACTTAAAGTTAATTCATTGAATAAATTTCTTTTAAAATTTTGGTATGCCATATTTACACACCATTACATAAATGCCCATCATAATTTCATTTCAGTGCATTTATTTTGATTTAGCCTTTAAATGTTCTTTTAGGGTTGCATGGAACATAGTTGAACACAACTTAGATGGTGCATACAATTTATGATTAAATAAATCTGAATACATGCACTCACCCACAGACATCATCAAGAACTTCTGTGAGAGCGATGAAGACTTGCTCTAAACCAAAACAAGAAGCTGAAATCTCTGGACGTAAGCCGCTCAAAACTATAAATTCTTTAACGTTTTCAAGCGGCTTGCATTCAAAAATACAAAAAATGACTAATCAGTTGACAGAAAAACATATTGAAAGTAAAAACATGAACAGTGACAAATCAAAATTTGAAAACCAAATTTATGAAAAAAAATATTCATCAACAGTCATAACAACACTTGAGAATGTGGAACCATTGAAATCAGTTAAAAAATGTACCAGCCTTTTCAATACAAATTTCACAAATAACATAACCCCTAAAATGGTCCTTATCAGAAGTAAGATATTTCCGGTCGGCTCTAAGACCCCAGATGCGACAAAACAATCGATTCCTTCATCAAGTTTCAAGAAAACTCCTCCCCTTTGCAATTGTGGCAGAAGAGCCATGTGCAAGGTAGCCAACCTTCCAGGGCCCAATCAAGGATGCAGGTATTTTGCTTGCCCCAACAACAAGCTACTCGGTATGAAGTACACATCAGGATGTGGATTTTTCCGTTGGAAAACATAATACTTTTTCAGGCAACATAGCTTTAGATCACTATTTCCCAAACTTATGTACTGAACTAGTTCATCATTACTTAAAGGGTTAGTGACCCGGCTTAACATAACTTGAAGGTTGATTCCACACGAGCAGTTAAAACTCAGCTGTTTTTACGCTAACTACCCCCTCCAGACTAGGAATCTACGCATGACTGTCTAAACACGGCTATTGAACAGTGACCAAAACACTAGTATTATTCTACACTAACAATTAAAATGCTACAGTTGCTGCTTCCACCTGTGCAGAACAATTTAATAATGGACACTCTGTACAAAACATTTGTATTACGAGACCTATTTGTTGGAGGAAATTCGCAAAAATACTTCATGAAAAGAGTTGTCAGTGGACTCACCCCACATTATCTAACCGTCTTCAGGACAGTTTCATGTTATGATCAAGTAAACAGAGAATACACCTAGAGAAGTTCATTCAGTACCTACTTTAGAATGTCTGTGGCTTCATTTGATGAATTATTTGGTTTAGTGATAGAAAATATTGCAAAACGTAATACTAGCATGAGGAAGAGTATGTATGTTGCTGAAAGACTTGTTGTCACATTGAGGTAAGCAAAAAAGATTGTTTATATACATTTAATATTTACAAACAATAAAAATACAACATTTTTCCTATTGTATTTCAGTGATTTTTTTCTTCCATAAAACTAAAATTGAACTTGCTGGCATTTAGGGCTCTAGTCGGAGTTTGATCTCAGTCGGGTACACCGAGGCTGGTTTTCACTAAGTGAAATTCCACTCTCCATCTATACACATGCGGATGCACTTCCTCTAAATCTAACCTTCCTCATTCCTAACACATCAGTGTAATTAGTACATAGGCATATAACCTGAGCGAGTAGTAAGACGTGAAAAAAAATAGAGTTTTATGATTAAAGCTATTCATTTTATTGTTTTGTTTTTTTATTTGGTATAATTTTTATATAAAAAAACCATTTGTGGTAACTGGTTTTATTCAATGACAGCACATATATTACTAAAAAACAACAATAAATTAGCAAAATCCTATTTGGAAAAATGTCATGTGTAGCCGGGGCTCATATTCCTAACTTATGTAAAAATAGTTGTTAAAATAACAATTTGGCGGCCTTTTATAATTCATATACACTAGTTCAGTCTTGTATTAAATACCTAACACTTACACAATAACTTAATACAATACTTAATAGCTATAATATAAAATAAGTAGGAATAGTACATTTTTAATTGGTGGAAATCTGTTTTATCTATTTGTCATATAAAAAGTGATTGGTTCTAATTTTTATTATATCCTAACCATATCACAGTAATCTCAGAACATCACTACAGTTCATGCCAAATGATATATATCAGAAATTTTGAAATCCTTGGTAGATTTTGTTGGCTTGCTGGTGTAGCCAGGGCAAATGTTGAGTTCCCGTAATAGCTATAGTAGTTCCTAGTTTAGCGGATGTTGTAAGCGAGCACACTGATGACTTGTGAAATTTGTTGTCGTGTCTGCATCGCTATATGAAGGGGAAAACTGTTAAAACAGTTTTAACCACAATATACTACTAAGTAAATTGTTGAGTCGTATAGGTTTTCTTTGAGTGCTATGCAATGAATGATGTCTTATCTGATTGGTAGGCAGCAGAGTGTGAACGTCAATGGAAATTTCTCCTCGTGGCTATCAATTAGGACCAGTGTCCTACAAGGCTCTATATTAGACCCGTTTACCTCAAATACTTGTCTCCTGTGTTTTATTTAATTATAATAATTATTGTTAAATGTAGTGTAATGTTAAACTTGAGACATGGTTAAATGTAAGAGAAGGCTTATGCCTTAATTTCGCCATGTAAATAAAGACAATAATATATTGAAATTATGTTTTAAATATAATAAAATGTAAAGTAGTAAAATTTACGAGTGTTTACCATTCATGTCTCACACAGAGGGGTTTATTCTAGGGTTAACATCTAAATTAGTGTATATGTTTATATTTAGCCTTCATTCGTCCATGTTTAGTACAGAAACCTCCTCCTTTATCATGTTTAGTACAGCTTCTTTCTTTGCATATGTATTTAGTCTTGGTTCCACCATGCTTTATGCAGTAACCTCCCCCTTTAGCTTGTTTATTACAATCTTCTTCTTTGCATTTAGCCTGAGTTCCTCCATGTTTCACACATAAACCTCCCCCTTTAGCATGTTTGGTACAACCTTCTTCTTTACATTTTGTAAGGGTCCCTCCATGCTTAATACAGAAACCACCTCCTTTAGCATGTTTAGTACATTTACCTTCTTTACATGTATATTTAAATTTGATTCCTCCATGTTTAGCAGAGAAACACAAGCCATCATATTCAGTAGAATGTTCTCTTTTACAGTTTGCTATAATTTGTATATGCTGATCTGATTGATGTGTTTTATTCTTGTGAATTTCTTGGTTAAATAAGTGATTTTTTATGGCAATGTCAGTTCCTGATCTGTTTGATTTTACCTGTAATGAAAATAAATGAATTTACTGACAAAACATATGCTTATCTGTGTCAAAGATGTGCTTCAACAAGTGCCTAACTTGAGATATTGCCAATTATATTGATTACGTTAATTTGGGTGTAGTTATTAATATGAACTAGTGTGCAATCTTCATACATTCACTATTAATTGTGTTAACCCATTCCCTGACATGCATGTAGCACAGCTTTCCGCGTAGGCCCGGCCACCATTTTTCTATTTTTATACTCTTACCTGACAAACATTTTCATTACTCATTTGTTTTCTTATTACGTTACACAAGTTTATATTAGAGTATTTAACTGGTAGCTTCACCTATCACCTCCAATATAAAGTATTCAAACTGACTAAAAGTAGAGTGATTCATCGATAGATGGCATTACAATAACTTATTGCAATGAAACATCGGCTCCCGCCCGTGCCCGGGAACGTGCCAGGCAAAGGGTTAGATAAAGTTATGTAGGTGGCATTAAGTAAACTAAATTAAAATAAATTATATATACTTATAAGTTGGGTTAGTAATTTATTAATTTAAGAATCCAACACCTTAGCTCATTTCATAGGTAGCGTGGCTGTCTACTGAGATAAGAGTCCAAGGTTCAATTCCTAGCATGGTCGAAAATTTTATCATTGGTGAAATGAGGGTTTCCCCTTTCAGTGTTGAATTAACAGCCGGGGCTGGATATTGTGATAGTTCTAGATTTAAGTTATGTTAGTGGTCTATAAGTCATGTGCTGATATAATCAGTTGGTTTAGAAAATTGCACGCTAAATACCTCAAATAAATGGGGGAAAAAAGTTCATTTATTAGTCAGAGATAAGGAGTACATAACGATAGAAAATATAAAAAAAATTGCTAATATTGCACCAGAATTTGAAACTGAGCTTATTGCCAACACCAATCAAGTGAATTGTGTTAGTTTAATCAAATATGATTAAGTTTATTTGAGTTAATTTATATCATCTAATTCGTGTATGAATTTGAGTAGTTAAATGAAATTACATTATAGTTTACAATTAGGCCTATTCGTTTTTTTAAGATTTTTTTTCAAATGACCTATTTATGAGGTGCTGGATTAGAACAATCATGATAACCAATTTAGGTTATGAAAGTACTGTGTGATCTCAATTTTTATCAAAATAAATGAGTGTTGTTTTAAACCACTCACGCTTTTCAACCTTGTTACATACATTTCAATATATTATTTTGGTAAAGTTCAATTTAGCTTTTTATTGATCCGTGATATCTAATCAACTCTTTGCAACAATGGTGCATGTATTTAAATATATTATTTTAGTACAGCTCAATCTAGGTTTTTTTAAATTGATACAAATACATAATACCATATTATTTTTGATATAAGTATAAGTAATTGTATACTATTTTCAGGTGTATGATTTTGCTGTCAAATTATGTAGTCAAATCATCTGGGTTCGTTTATTGTCCTAGCTATTAATAGGATTCGAGAATCTCTTCTTCAATAAGATTTTGAAAATCCAGAATGGGTGAGAACAACCTTGAGATTATATTTGTATGCTCAAACCTAAGTCTGAGCTAAGAGAATACATTATTACCAAGATGTCTTGCAAGTACTAATTTCGGTGTCTTCCAAAATGTAGTTAATAGTTTGGTACAACGTTTACAAAATCTCATTTATTGTACTCACATTTTGATAATTTGTTCTTATATAATTATAGCTCAACAAATAGCTTGTCAGTTTATATAAAAGTGTGAATCAAATGTTCTAATCTAATGTTCTATAGTTAGAGCTTGAGCCTGTGTTTACTAAACACGTGAACCAAGATTTTAACCTAAAAACAGATTCTGATAGGCGAGACCTCATGAAAAACAACGTGTCACTATGGCAACAACCATTTTAACTTTCAAATAAGTTATCAGGTACTTAAACCTCCCGATAAAAATGTGATGAATAAATGCATTTTATCTGGAAAATAAATGCTATCTGGCAGTCATAAGACACACTTTTAACTTATCAACCAGATAGAAATATTTATCTACCAGATTAATATTTATCCAGGAGTCATAAGACCAGCCCTAAATCAAATTGTATCCCCGACCACCTCATTACCCTTTTCTATCTTGCTACACTTGTGTTGGGATATACAGTTGGTTTAGTAGTAGAAGTTAACAGAATGTTAAGACTTGTATATCTTAGACCTAGATGTAAACTAAGAAGCTTATTTCTTACTTACTCTATGACATTGAGAACTCGAAAACTTATTGCTGCAATTACAAAAGTATGCCACCTATTTTTATCTTGAGCTAGTTCTATCCAGTCCACATCATTACACCCTCTCTTTCAGGTCCATACCCTGAACAATGTTCTAGAATCTCACATTCGCACTGCATGTCCTACCCACCGTAATCTACGAGACTTGATTATCCTAACACTGTCTTGTGATGAGTACAGGTTATGTAAATCATCATTATGTAACAACCTACACTCTCTAGTAGGCTCATCCATTTTTGGACCAAATATTTTCCTAATCACCTTGTTTTCATAATCTCTTTTAATAAAATCTACATAAAATACAACATAAAATTAAGAATAAAGCCAGGAAAGATATAAAACTAAAGTTCTACAAAGTAATGGCTGCTCTTGTACTACTTTATGGAAGTGAAACGTGGACGATGCCGATGAGAGATAAAAGTCAGATGCTGGCATCTGAGATTAAATTCTTAAGACAAGAACATTTTTTTTTACAAGATTGAATAAAATTAGAAATTAAGATATGAGAGAAGAACTTAATATCGACAATATTACTGATAGAGTGAGGGAATAACACGAGAATTGAATCACCCATATGTGACAGATGCAAGAGTCCAAAATACCAAAACAAGTTTTGGAGTACAAGCCACAAGGAAGACAGTTCATAGGTGTACCAAGAAGAATTGGTTGGATTTTTTTTTATTAAGAAGGAACAGGGAGATAACCTAACCCATGGAGTGAAGAAACTGAAAATTAGTTTACAAGGTTATGGAAAATGTTTTGCTTTCTGAACAATCCTTCAAATACTAAAGTCTTTTATCCAAAAACTATGTTAAAATATTTGGTTTGAATTGCATGATTACATAAGTTACTCACAATGCATTCCTCTTTAATTGGTGGGAATGTTGGCAAGATTGATTTACTTTCTTGAGGTTGGTTATGTTGCCCATCTTCTTCAAATGGTTTTTCTAACTTTATTGGTATGTTAATTTCACCCTGATAATAAAAATATAAATATTACCATGACATGTAGGTATGTGAACAAGATGAAAGTTTAATAGAATATAACTGTATGATATGTAGTATCAGTGCAATTGAAGTTCCATGTATTAATATCATTTTTAAGCTAGTCATGTCAATAAATTTAAATTATTTGAAAAATGATCAGACACCTCAGCTCGGTCGGTAGCGTGTCTAACTACTGAGATAAGGGTCCTGGGTTCGATTCCTGGCATGGCCGAAAATTTTATTATTAGTGAAATGAGGGTTTATCCTTTCACATTAATAAATTAATGGCCGGGGACTGGATGTTGTGCCTGTCCTAGTCTTAAGTTAAATTATAAGGCATATGAAGCTAAGACAGGCCTAGCAAGCGGGTAGTGGAAAATATATGGCTTGGATAAAAAATACTGACGCAAACCACATGCTTGAAACAGTAATGGATGTAAATTGAAAATTGACACCTAAGCATGGGAATTGAAACTAGGACCTTGGGCTTAGTGCATCAATAATCTACTACTAAGCTATTTAGGATTCGTCCCATGCTCCTCAGGGTCATTCTTCACTCATAGTTTAATGCTGAGTCTGTGATGGATGTGCGGAAGTTGTCAACTAGAGCCCTATTTTTATAGGAAGAACAGTTTAAAAAAATACAAACATTTTTGTGATCAATATTGATAATGTTTTAATATATTATCTGTTATTTTATAGGTATTGATAATATCTAACATTAATGACATCTGCAGGTCACATGACTTGATGTATGAATACATGAAAGTAGATCTAGTAGCTTTTCTGGCTTTCTTCCTAAGGAAATTGGCCTGTACATATGAGCAATCAATTGATATCGCAAGCTATCAGATAGAACAACCATCTGCAACTTGGGAGGGCGGTTATTCTGCCAAGTATACAATACAAGATACAACCTGTGTAATGATATTAATTGAAATTCACTTTAATTACAATCTTGTATTGTTTACTTGGAAGCATTACAGCCCACCCAAATTGCATATGGCTGTGGTATCTGATAGCTCGCGATATTGTTGATCGCTCATATGTAGCTGACGATTTCCGCACATCTGTCACAGACTCAGTCTTTGACTTTGAATGAAGAATGACCCTGAGGACAGGACAAATCCTGGATATCTCAGTGGTATAGCAATGCTGCGCTAACCCAAAGGTCCCGGGTTTGATTCTTGTGTTCAGGTGTCATTTTTCAATTAATTAATATTAATCAAAATGTGGTTGCCTCCATATAGACATTCCAGTGATAATTAATGTTAATCAAAATTTGGTTGTCTCCATATAGACATTCCAGTGATAATAAATGGTTTGCAGTCTGTGTTGTCACTTTAAATTAATATAATCAATAGCAAAGCGAGGCAAGGGATTCAGAATTTTTGATGCAACCCAATGTTTAATCTTAGCAAATTTTTATAATGAATTTTTAAATGTTTAGAAATTCACTAACAAAAAATTTTATATCTAAAATTTATAAAAGTATATCACAAAGTGGTGATTTGATTAAAAGTAAGGCCGATACCTTATGGATACAGCTAGGAAATTGTATGAGTAATGAAATATTATTTGTATAGTTTAGGTAATTATTAACTTGATATTTAATTTATGAAAAATGAGAGGATCAAATAAGACAACATAATTTATTTTATTTTAAGACTTATTCATTAATATCCTGGCATTATATTTGCAATGTGTTTACATATTTTTGGCATTAAGACTTATAGTAGAATTTGGAAGTTTGGATTGGTTACTATTCATAAAAATATGACATTAAAAACAGAAACCAAGATAGTTGTGTGTACATATCCATGGATACTAAAGCACTTTATATTTTAGGTGTGGTATCAAACATTAATCAAATCTAATGGCATTTTACAAACTTAAATATTACATGTGCCTTCAGTATGATTAATATATTCTTACAAAATGTTTGTTAGCATGAATGTTATATATATTAGCAAACATTTATCATTGAAAGAGAGAATTAGAGTGAAAAAGAGGGGTAGCTCTTTACATCATACATCATTATAGAGCTAAGAGTGATGTTGCCTACTAGTCTAAATGTCACACATGCAATAACTGTCTACTCTATATATATAACTACCTGTTCAGGTTACATATTATAACTACTCAAACGGGGGCGAGATGAGGAAGGAAGCATTGTAGAGATAATTAATCTACCCACAGTTGTGTGAACGTAGCATGGGAAATCATTTAAGATAAAGATCCTCAGTAAGCCTGACCAGGATTCGAACCTCGATCTCCCAGACATCAGCAGGCCAGTCTAACACAAGAAGTATGCCTTAGTTAGACCATTCATCCCCTGAAGCTGGTCTCTACAGTAATTATTTGTAAAATAAAGCACATAAAACAAGCTATTCTCTAAAAACATGAAATGTTTTTTTTTTAATGTTTCCCATAGTACACTGTTTCTCATTTATAAACACACTTACATAAACATTATATCAATTGTCATAGCCATAAAAATTATGTACATAAAATGTGAATGTTGGTGATAGTGATTTACTTTTTTGTTGCTGGTAATATTGCTCTTTCTCTAGACCAGACCTTCTTAAACCATATGGGGTCGCGTAACTGAATGTGAGGGCCATGAAAGATTTGGCAACAGTAAAAGGTTTCTGAACGCGCAATGACCAAAAATTAATTCAAAATCATCAAATATGTAATGAATCCGAAGTGTTTTTGGCAGCGCTCGCCTTTGTTGCATCGCACGACTTCGCTGCAGCCTTGGTTCTGAACACACAACAAATTGTAACATATTTATGTTAAAAGATAAAATTGAAAGTTTTACTAAAAATGTTAACATAGGGAAGAATATGGTGGAAAATGGTTCTTTAGAAATATTTACAGATACAGATGATTTTATAATTGAAAATAACCTTACTGAAGATGTAATTGTAAGAGTTATCATTTATCATATGAAGTGCCTAGATACATAGTTTCAGAAATACTTCCCTTCCAAATTTTATTCTAAAAAACTAAGTTGGGTTCATAAACCATACTCAATCAAAATAAAAAATGTCGGTCATCTGCCATTAAAAGTTCAAGAAGAATTTGCCGAGTTATTAAGCGACACAGGTTTAAAACTTGAGTTTCCCAAAAAAATTGTTAAATTAATTTTGGCTTAGGATTAGGACAGAACTTCCAACAATTTATGAAATGGCCCTAAACATACTTCTGCCAATTTGTACTACGTATTTATGCAAAGTAACATTCTCAGCATTGATAATTATAAAATCAAAATATCGACCAACTCTGAAAAAAAAGTTGAAGACGCTCTACGTCCTGCAGTATCAAATATTCAGCCAAGATTTCATTCTTTATGTAAAAATAAACACACACATCCATCTCATTACTATGCAAATTTGCTTTCTTCTTTAATAAATGGTAAAATAATATTTATACTAAAGAATTGTTTTAAAATATTTTTTTATAATTTATTATCAGTAAATGGCTGATTTGTATACCTATTTTATACACCTATAGGCCTGTACCCCGGGTTGCGTGAACATTTTCTTGGGTGAAAAGGGGTCGCAAGTGGCAAAAGTTTAAGAAGTCTTGATCTAGACAAGTTTTTTCTAACTTTATTGGAAGTTCAATTTCAGTATAACAGAAAATAAAGCCTTTTTTACAACATATATATCACACAGGAGTATTTAAAATACATGTAAATTTTAAAATTGGGTAGCCAGAGAATTGATCAAGTATAACCTAAAGATCTATAGAAGTGTTTTATGTACTTTTTAGGTTATTAGTCTACATTGAAAATCATCATTGGTTATAAAAGTGTTTTATGTACTTTTTAAGTTATTAGTCTACATTGAAAATCATCATTGTTATAGAAGTGTTTTATGTACTTTTTAAGTTATTAGTCTACATTGAAAATCATCATTGGTTATAGAAGTGTTTTATGTACTTTTTTAAGTTATTAGTCTACATTGAAAATCATCATTGGTTATAGAAGTGTTTTATGTACTTTTTAAGTTATTAGTCTACATTGAAAATCATCATTGGTTATAGAAGTGTTTTATGTACTTTTTAAGTTATTAGTCTACTAGCCTTTACCCATCGCGGCTTCGCCCGCAATAATTGATAAAATTTTTAACTAAACTGTTTTAGGCATAACGGATTCGAATCCGTTCAGAAGTTTAATCAAAAGATATGTCTTATCTCTTGTATACGAAAAGTTTAAACATTATTATTGTAAAATTAATGTAAAATCAAAGGTTGGGAATAGTCCTATAACCGTTCAGCAGTTTTGGCGTGATTGAGTAACAAACATCCAAACACACAAACTTTCGCATTTATAATATTAGTAAGATATTGAAAATCATCATTGGTTAAGTTTAAGAGAAGGAACACAGGGAACAAAATATTACATATCATCGTTTGAGAATATGGTCTTAAATTATTTTATATTTTTATATTTGGTGAAAACTTTAACTAATAACTTTATATCTAGAATCTTTAACACTTATAAATTATGAATTTTTATAAATGATTTTGAGAATATCACTGTCACAATACAAACCGAAACAGTGGCTTTAAACTCCCGCTCACCCCCATTCCCTCCCCCCCCCACCGAAACAGTGGCTCTAAACTCCCGCTCACCCCCATTCCCTCCCCCTCCCCTCCCCAAAAAACCACATCGATGTTAAGTGCAGTAGCATAACTAGGGTGAGGCAGGAGGGGCACATGCTCTGGGAATCAAATTTATTAGCAATATTAGCAATATATATATATATATGTTTTCTATTTTTGACAATAAAATTGTATGTTTATTTTTTATTTTGTAATCGGTATTAAAACGAGTAACCAGTTTTAGTACCAATATAAGAATTCAGACACATTCCAAAGAACATATTTTAATTTGTGCCAGGCGCCATCGACCTTAACTTAGTTACACCTCTGTCTGAAGGAACCTTCCTTAACCGATGGTCTGTTTAGTTGTGTGCACAACCTTCCTAGACTCTCCTTCTTGCTAACAGCCTTTAAAGTTTAAATTAGCAAGACATGCATTAGTGGTCATGCTAACTACAACCTTGTCTGGTCTGGTTTGCTGGAGATGAGGTTGGGTTTGAATCCCCACAAGGTGTACCGAGGATATTATTTTCCTAAATGAGTTCCATTGTCCTTCCATGTAAATGCAGGTACACTTCCTTTTCTCTACTCATAGTTACACCATTAATATGAACATGTAGCCTGAATCGATAGTTATAATCAGCCCTCAAAAACAAAACTAGAATATTTATATTTTAGGTAAATTTATTTGAATATTTATCAAGCTGTTTGGACTGGAACAGTTTATTTGTAAACCAAAGAATTACCTACATTTTAAATCTTGTATATTTATTTTTTTCAGATCTATAAATAGTAGCCTGAAATATGTCAATTGTAATTAAGTTAAAAATATATTTCTATAAAGCCTATCAAACACAAGAACAAAAACTTGAACTATTTTCAAGAATAGATGCACAAATCAAATAAAAACAAAATGTGATGCATTTTTTCTACCTCCATTTCCAGCTTAACTTCTTGATGAAGATGATATTTAAAGTCTTCCTCTGGTTCAGTCTTCACATACATTTGTCTCCCACTCATCTTATGTTTGTTAAGATAACTGTTATTGCAGTTTGATAAGGATATGCTGAAACCTAGACATTGACAAATTTAAAAAAATTATTTATTATTTAAAAAAATGTATGGCCATGAAATAACATTGCCAAATAATGTTATTATCTAGGTACATTGACAAATAAAAGGGAATTACATTAAATTATTGACACTATTTAAATCCAAGTTTACAAAATAATAGTTTGACTCACCTATTTCACAGGATGTTCTTCAGCTAATATTTCACAGACTTTCTTGAAACGCTTCAACCTCAGAACCAGCATAACTGTTCACTTAAATAAATGTGTAGGCAATACAGATCCCAACTTTTAATAAAATTTAATTTTCTTGGACATAAAAGAGTAGATTAGGCTGGGTTAATTAGTTATTCACAACATATATATTAAAAACACATTTTATAGTTGTTTAAAATAATATTTTATACCAGTACCACATTGAATTAAAAACCAACCTAGAACCTAACCTAGTCTTCCATGTATGATAAAATTAAATGTTACCGCTAATAAGTTGGGATGGGTACATTTTTATTTATTTTAGTCTAGTTACCAGCAGGCCCCTACTCTCATGCTAGTTTTTTTTATATAGATGGCTTAGTATGTGTCTATATTTATTTTATTCAGTAATATTCTAAAATTATCAATTTTATCACTTCTTTGGTGTGTATTTGGAAAGTTTTTTGTTTTGTTTTTTTAGAAGAATTGAAGGAAATGATTAGTTTTTTTTTTTTATTATTGGCGTCGCTTTAAAAATTGTATTGAAGCCAGGATGTTGAAGTTTCCAATCAGGAGGGGAAAAGGGACACACTGCTGCAAATTATTACAAGTTTGAACTATAAAAGATTTACACAAGGGTCTTGATTTTAACTTGGAGAGGTTGTGAGAAGGACATTCATATCTTTCAATAAATATAAAGATATGTCTTTGCGTGATTGAATTTTCAACTACAGAATGTCTATAGTGAGAAGTTTCAAATTTTTTTATATTACATTTTAATCAGCCACATGGTGCCTATCTTGGGATAGCTTAAAAAATAAATAAATATGTAATTATGAGCAGTGGGGCTATTTCGTTTAGACATCATTGAAATCTAATTTGGTTAATGTTAAATGTTTAACTTTCAGTGCCATAATTTTAGACATGGTTGAACTTAAATATTTTTTCTTGAAATGTTTCAAAGTTTTTTTTATCTAATGTTTTAATGTTAATTAAAATTGTGATATAGTGATTATTAATTTGTTAATAAAACCAATTTTTTATATATATATATATATATATATATATATATATATATATATTAATGTAAAGTTTACGAACACAAAAATTTAACTTTATTTCAAGTTTTAAATAAATTATGTTACCATAGATATGTAAATTAAAGGAGCTCAACGAGCAGGGTTTGGTAAGGTTAAAATTCAGAGTACATAAATAACCAAACAAATAACATTAAATAGTTTTTTAATATTTTATTTATTGTATGATAACCTTTAAACTTGTTCCATTACAATATAATATAAAATTTAGGTGTAAGTGCATTTCTTATGTGTTTTACGCCAACCATCATCAGCCAGCTTATTATCATCCAAAATGGCTACGTCAACCAGAAAAGCAAAGCGAAGGGGTTTCATAATAATGTATAAATACCCAATAGTCTTGATATAAGAGTTCTCGTGCAGTTGAGCTAAGAATTTATTTTTTAAAAACCTTAACTACATTGTTTTATAATTAAGAGCAAAATTTTATTACAAAGTGTACCCGCATTTGCGTGGAGGGAGAATGTAAGACAATTTTGGAAAACCTCTCAGTACATCCGACTGAGATTCGAATCTCGATCTCACCGTAATCGGCAGTCAGGCTTCATTTCTAGAGTGACGCCTTAGAGTCTTAGACAATTCTGACACCGAAATAGTTAACAATTTTTTTTAAAGAATTTGCATATCTGGACGTGACGTTAGGTCAAAATAGAATTTCCCATTTTAGCGAATTTACGGTTTTTTCAGCGAGTTTCAAAGTTATAACGTTGAAACAAAAAAGATAAGATCTTAAACAATTCTAAAAAATAGTCATAAAATATCATAAAATGTTAATTAGTTTTATATTGAAGTAGTTTTTTTAACAAGACAATCCTCTACAACTCAAGCTATTTGGCTTATTCACGAAAATGTTCTGTAGGAGTCCTCCTGCCAGGATGTAGATTAAAAAGTCCTTGATAGCAAATGTCTATCAAGAATAAGAAACAAGAAAAAAGTATATTAAAAATCAAGTCAATGTTTTCAAGACGCAAATATAATAGTTACTCTGTAAACTCGTCAAAGGAAGAGGGGATGTGTTATCAGTAAGTAAACTAGATGCTTCTCAGGGTGAGCTGCTCATTTCCTTCCCTTGCTCTCTATTCCGTAAATTGGTGTCAAAGTGTGATAATGCTTATATTTCTTAATTGCGTCAAGTTAAGATTGAACCTGCTTCGCAAAATAGCTTCAAAATCTCCAGGCAGGCAACGCCGTTAAGGATGATCGAATTATCAGTTTTTAAAGCAAAACTTTTTGTTGGTCTAAAAATATCAAATATTGCTCCGTTACAAACCTAGTGATTAATTTTCTTCACACGGTGAGGGTAAATCAACAGTTGTAAGGGCTGACTCGTAACCTTTCGCCACCTTGGTAATGAACGAAAATTCCACCCTCCCCTCTCAAAACATAAAACAACACCTATTTTTTTAATGTGTTTAGATAAGAAAAAATATTATTGCTATCAAAAAATAATTACATAAAAATAAAAATTACATTAAAGAGTAAGAACAATAAATTGTTTGTATCTATTAGTCGCCCAAGTTGTTCTTGACTGTACAGATCATACACTACTTTTGCAGGTTATTTGTGTCACCAGCTCCTCACATCAAATCTTTCCTTTCTTTTGATTAGTTCCGAAAACAAACTGAAAAGAAGAAATCAAGCGGATTTTAAGTTATTTTTATATTAATTTTTCAACAACAAACTTTTTGCAAATAAAAACGTACAGTAATAAATTGGACAGAGCTAAACTCTTTACAATACAAAATCTAATTTTAAAGTTATAAATTCTCAATGGGTGGTAAATAAATTAAAAACAAGAATTATATCATCTCAATTTTGCCGCCCCTCGGAATTTGCCACCCTAGGCAACTGCCTACACTGCCTCCTTCACCCCCCTAGACCCGGCTATGACAGTTGTTGAATATCTGTCATGAGCATAGCGGCATTAGATGAGAAACTTTTTAAATGATGAGAAAAGTCGTCATTAAATTCCAGAACACTCTTGACAAGCAACGCCGTTAAGGATGATCGAATTATCAGTTTTTAAAGCAAAACTTTTTGTTGGTCTAAAAATATCAAATATTGCTCCGTTACAAACCTAGTGATTAATTTTCTTCACACGGTGAGGGTAAATCAACAGTTGTAAGGGCTGACTCGTAACCTTTCGCCACCTTGGTAATGAACGAAAATTCCACCCTCCCCTCTCAAAACATAAAACAACACCTATTTTTTTAATGTGTTTAGATAAGAAAAAATATTATTGCTATCAAAAAATAATTACATAAAAATAAAAATTACATTAAAGAGTAAGAACAATAAATTGTTTGTATCTATTAGTCGCCCAAGTTGTTCTTGACTGTACAGATCATACACTACTTTTGCAGGTTATTTGTGTCACCAGCTCCTCACATCAAATCTTTCCTTTCTTTTGATTAGTTCCGAAAACAAACTGAAAAGAAGAAATCAAGCGGATTTTAAGTTATTTTTATATTAATTTTTCAACAACAAACTTTTTGCAAATAAAAACGTACAGTAATAAATTGGACAGAGCTAAACTCTTTACAATACAAAATCTAATTTTAAAGTTATAAATTCTCAATGGGTGGTAAATAAATTAAAAACAAGAATTATATCATCTCAATTTTGCCGCCCCTCGGAATTTGCCACCCTAGGCAACTGCCTACACTGCCTCCTTCACCCCCCTAGACCCGGCTATGACAGTTGTTGAATATCTGTCATGAGCATAGCGGCATTAGATGAGAAACTTTTTAAATGATGAGAAAAGTCGTCATTAAATTCCAGAACACTCTTGACAAATATTCAACAAATGTTGATATTACCATGTGAAGAAAATTAAACTTGTATATTTCTCCTGGAGAATTATTTGATTCATTTAGACCAAAAAATTGTTTTACTATAAAATTTGTTTTTTCTTTCTCGCGTCCCTTACATCCCCAACTTTAAGAGTGAATAATACTGGTGATGCGATCTCAGATCAGACAAACGATTGAAACAAGATGTGTTGGTTCTAAATAAAAATAAAAGGTTGGACGGATATACCTTAAGGCCACGCTAGCAAAATGTACAAAAGTAAATATAATTCTATAACTCACCGCTAGAAAGCATTGTTAGGATGATGTGACTGAAGGGTGAAATGGTCACAATCTTCCACCGATTCTTTCATCCAAGGTCACGTGTTCGTAGGGAAGGGAGAGTAGAAGAAAGGATAGGAGAAACTAGGAAAGATAAGAGGAGAAGAGAGGAGATAAGAAAAGAAGAGTATATATGAGATGAGAAATGAGGAGAAGAAAGGAAAAGAGAGGGAAAATAGGAGAACAGAAGAGAGGAGAAGATAGGAGAAAAGAGTATAAGAGAGGAGCGGAGAAAAGAGGTGAAGAGAGTAGTGGAGAATAGAGGAGAGATAAGAGGAGAAAAGAGAGAAGAGAAACTTAGTGAAAGATAAACATTTAATATATTATATAACGTGAAGTAATTCCTTTAGAGTTTACCAATAATTCCTAAAGCTATACCAAACCGGTTTTCATCATTTTTGTATTTAGGTAAATAAAAGCTTATACAGCAAGGTTGTAACCGAATATTTCGAATTTCAAAAAGAAAAATTATATGTATATTGAGGAGAAGCCGAAATTATTTAATTATTTTTTACATGAAAATTTATTTTTACAGCAACTTCTCAAGTGAAATCAAATTTAGATGTAACAAATTTTCCTAATATATTATAAATGTATTTTTTAATTCAATTAGTCATTTTATATATCAGCACTGTTTTGATGTGGTGTATCGTTTCCTCCCCTTTAATATATAGAGGTAACTGTATCGAAGCATGGTGTTTGTATCCGGGAACATCCACTTAATGTAAGTAGAACACAAATGATACTATTCCAGAATATATCAGTTTTAACTCTCTTCTCTGGATTCCTTTATTTCAGTTTAGTATTTTGTGCATATTACTGTTTTTTGATGTCATTTCATTTGGGTGACATGCTACAGTGGTTGAAACAGAAGATGTGTCAAGGGAGGTGTAGATAGCAGCACTGTTATGACGTGTCTGAAAACAGAAGCTGTGTCGAGGGAGGTGTAGATTACATGAGGCAAACCCATGCTGAAAATTATTTACACTCAGATTCTGTATAATTCGGCCTGTAATGCCGCTACTTTAGCCCGGATGGTCGCAACTCTATTGAATTTAACCTAAGCAAAGCAGCTGTATGTCAATATCTCAGCTACCTAGAATCTGTCCACCATGGCTTTTTACCTGAGTAATGGTTTAAAAATTATGTGTTTAGGTTTTGGATTGCCAAAACTTGTAAAAGATCACTGTATATTTATAAATGATAAGTTTTTAATTACGTACGTATTATATTTTACATTTAAAATAAAGTAAACTTAAGTGTTCTCATATTATTTCATTACTTTTAATTTATTTCTTTTCATCCTATCCGAAACAATACTTTACACTTAGGCTAATTAGAAGAACTTATTCTTCGTTTTGGAATGTTATCTATAGTCTGTAATATAGTGCATACATTAATACGTTTTAATACAGGCATCGTATTTACTTGGAAAAGGTCAAATACTTGTCATTTTTTAAATAAAATAAATTATTTTATTATAATTTTATTGCATTACAAAATATTTAACTTAATAACATATTTTTATCCACTGCGTGGGTGCACCATTGTAAGAAGCTTGTTTGCGTCATGACCAATTACATGCTTTAAATTCGTGGATCACCATTTTAAAGCTATTTTTCTTAGATCTTTTGTGAAAGTGCTGTGAATAATAATTTTTTAAATTGTAATAAAACGATAAATAAGCTTTGTGCCCAATCTCAGATAAATAATTAAATATATAATATTGGCCTAAATTACTATGGTTAACTATCACATGCATATATTACCATACGTTTTCATTACAGTTACCCAAAGTGACAGATGTAAGCTGTTGGCATAGGGATACATTAGGGAATATTTCTAGTGACTTTTTGAGCTGTCATCCAAGTAAACTCGGGTGGTGAATGTACTTTTAGGTAACCCATTCAAGGTTGTGATCTATTCCTATCTCAACATGTCTTGTCGAGCCACCAAATTGGCGACAGGTATGAGTCATCAGGGAAGACCCATTACCACATAGAGGGTGGAGAGATTTTTCAGGGCCAAAGACCTCATATACTAGCTCATGGTTTCATGGTCACGGTTTCATAGTCATGATCTATTCCTGTCTCAACACGTTGAGCCGCCAAACTGGCACCAGATATGAGGCATCAGGGAAAACCCATTACTACATAGAAGGGTAGGGGGAGGGGGTTCACGTGATCTGGCCAGCCAATCACATCCCTGTTCCCACACGCCTTACTCATACAAACCGTGGAAAGAGGGCTAGGGGGTGGTTAGGGGCCAAGGGGATGGGAAAAAGCCAACAGCCAATCATAGTGAGAGGGCTCAAGTGACAAGCTCTAATCCAATCAGAGCACTGTTTCCATACGCCCCACACACACTACTATTTTACAACTAAACAACAAATATTATTCTATTTTCATTCAATTCATATTTCTATTATATAAATAATCATTCATTTTTAAAGTTAAAGCCGTCTATATTTAGATTTCGCTTTTATTAATTAATTTCCAAGTGTATTTAAAAAATTGTTGAAATATTAAAAATTAAATAAAAGCATATTAAATTATAAAGTTTATAAAAATAACCAATTAGGCCAGTCTTTTAAATTATTGTGAACATGTAACGTGTTAATTTTATATTTAAATAATATTTGATATTTTATCTGCCCAAATTTTTTTAATATTATCAATATTATTTTATATTAAATTTTTTTAACTATTTTTTAAAATAACTTTTAAATTTTGTTAATTTTATATTCTATATATTTTTTAAGTTTTTTTACATTTATTTTTAAATTTGGATAATGTCTTTATTCTATTTACTTTTGAACTCTTTTTCACATTAATTTTTTTATTTTGATGATCCAAATTGTATTATTTTTAAAAACATTAACTTTTGAATTATGTATAATTTATGTTCTATTAATTTTTACATTAATTTTTTAAATGTTAAATTTACCGGTTTTAAACTCTTATTTACAATCTTTTTTTAATTTAGTTGATTTTATACTATATTAATTTTTGAACTTTTATACAAAGTCATTTTTAAATTTTATAATCTATAATTTTTTTAATTTTTATTTACACTAATTTTTGTTTTTTCTTAATTTTATATTTCATCAAAGTTTTTACTCCTATCTAATTTGTTTTAATTTTTTTAATTTGATAATAATAAATATTTCATCTTTTATTTACACTTATTTTTAATTGTATTTATTTACTAAGACGTGAAACCGATCAATCTACTAATATGTGTTCCTTTGTGAAATTATACATATGATTTGGGAACGTAAATAAACAACTCACATGTGAAATATTACTCTTAGGTCCACTGTTTCAATATCGAATTAAACCACTAGTTAACTAAGCTGTGGTTTAATATAACCCCGAGTTAAAACTTCAGGTTAACGTAGTTTACTGTTTGAATAGCTTTTTATGTGGAGGTTAGTTGACTTGGAGTTAATTTGTTGAATGCAGAGGTTGGTAGTATATTTTTTACTCAAAAGTAACTTGACAAAAAAAATTGTTAGTAGAAATGGGAATAAATGAATGCTGAAATACGTTTATAATCATTATCTAATTTATTTTTTAATACATTTGCGAGTCTTTTGCATGTTTAATACACATTTTACTAATATATTGTGTAATAATATTCCCTCCAAAACTATTACATTATTTTAAAATCTACTTAATAGATTTAATTATTTATTTTATCCTGCTTAAGAATAAACTAGAGTGTTTAAAAAAGGGGGTGGATGGTGCGCAAAAACCAGTACATATAAGGCACTTTTTTATATGAACTAGTCAATAAATTATAATTTAACGTCATCCTTCTACTCAAAAGGATATGGAGAATCGATTTAAGCTAAAACCAAAATTAATAAAGTTATTTGTTATGATAAACAACTAAATCAAAACTCACCTAAGTCACGGGGTATTGCCATATCGCTGAGCAGGATCCTAATATTTCAAGAAAAACGTATAAATAATGCTTGAAATATTGGGTTTTGACAGTTTGGAATAGTTTATGATAGTAAAAAGGATTACTAATTGCATACTTTAATACTTTAATAATCCGGTAGTTACCATAACTTCCTAGATAACTCAAATTAAAATTTCGAACATCAGTTTAATATCTACGTTTCTATATGGTTTTGGTGAGTTGTTTAAATGTTGCAAACACAAAAAGGTTTTTGAATAATTATAATATGAGTAAGGTATCATTTGATTCTCCGTATCCTTGGGAGGGAAATTATTGTATACAATAATTTATTACTTGCTATTTTGTATGAATAAAAGTGGGTTATATATACCGGATTTTACGCACCATCACGATATAGGTTTCCACAGCGGTTTGTGAATATTATTTTTTCAACGACAGGGTTCAGGTTTTAAGTGAAACTTAAACTAGTGTAGGCTATGTAATACAATTGGACCTTGGTATTTATGAGGTGTTAAAAAAAGGAATAAAAAATTCAAGTAAAATTTGTTTTTCTACTGAATCATTATTTTATGTGTTAATGTTGATTTGTTTAAACCACTAGGCCTACTTTATTTATTTTTAAATAAGCACCAGTTGGGCGTGAAATTTTTTTCCTCAATAACTGGGTTCAGGCCTCAAGTGAAAATTAATTATGATACTACAGTATAGTTATACAATACAACTAGGCCTAGGCTTTCATGGAAAACATTGATAATTCTCTCCCAAAACTAATACACTAATAGAGTAAAACTAGTACAGAAAAAAGGGAAATATTTTACACCACAGCGTATTGGCGTGACAATTGGCTGTAAGGTCCTACATACCCACTAAGATTTAGTTTTTAAACACAAGGCTACCACAGCTGTGCGTGAATAATTTTTTCTCAACGAATATGTTCATGTTTCAAGTGAAACTTTAATAACTGTATGGTAATGGACTTATTACCAATATGCCTAAACCTTTATGAAGTGCTCGAAAATGATTTATTAAGAGATTATTGGAGATAGTTTTGAAAGATAAAAATTAGTGCCTAGCTATTGAAGTTATAAAATTAATACCTAAATGAAAAATATATAGACTTATGTGATCGTTAGTACTAAACCAAATATTAATGCGAGATTCTTTGATGATTGAATAGTTTGGCCAAAAGAATAAAAGTAGGTCTAACCTATATTTTGGCAGCCAGTCATATCAATTGAAAAGTGGGCCTTTACAATGCTTTATTTATTTAAATATTGCATAGTTATGTGGAAAAACAACTTTTACTCGCATATTTAATTCCATTTTCGAGCACTTCATAAAGGTCTAGGCATATTTGTAATAAGTCCATTACCATACAGTTATTAAAGTTTCACTTGAAACATGAACATTTTCGTTGAGAAAAAATTATTCACGCACAGCTGTGGTAGCCTAGTGTTTAAAAACTAAAATCTTAGTGGCTATGTAGGACCTTACAACTAATTGTCACGCCAATGCGCTGTGGTGTAAAATATTTCCCTTTTTTCTGTACTAGTTTTACTCTAGGGTGCCTAGGTACTTATTAGTGTATTAGTTTTGGGAGAGAATTGTCAATGTTTTCCATGAAGGCCTAGGCCTAGTTGTATTAAATAACTATACTGTAGTATCATAATTAATTTTCACTTGAGGCCTGAACCCAGTTATTGAGGAAAAAAATTTCACGCCCAACTGGTGCTTATTTAAATATAAATAAAGTAGGCCTAGTGGTTTAAACAAATCAACATTAACACATAAAATAATGATTCAGTAGAAAAACAAATTTTACTTGAATTTTTTATTCCTTTTTTTAACACCTCATAAATACCAAGGTCCAATTGTATTAGATAGCCTACACTAGTTTAAGTTTCACTTAAAACCTGAACCCTGTCGTTGAAAAAATAATATTCACAAACCGCTGTGGAAACCTATATCGTGATGGTGCGTAAAATCCGGTATATATAACCCACTTTTATTCATACAAAATAGCAAGTAATAAATTATTGTATACAATAATTTCCCTCCCAAGGATACGGAGAATCAAATGATTATTATTATTATTATTATTATTATTATCCCACTTTAAATATAAACTGTGCATAGTCGTCTACGATGACGTTGAGACTTGTATTATATCATAAGTTCTAATTGAAGATGGTTTTCACAAATCAGTTAAAATAAATTTGTCTTCCCTCCTGTATCTATGATAGTGTGTGTGTGTACACTTTCTTATGTATAATTATTAACTAAATAACTTATGCTTCCCCTCTTCAATGTCAATATAAACATATTGCTTTGTTTTTATTTCACTACCATACCTTAAATCTAATCCATCTCTGTTTTCAATTAAATTCATAACATAATATTTATTCTTTCGTTTCAATAGTCCATTATTTGACCTAGGCGTACCTTGATTTATCAATGCTAGTGCTTCAAAAGCTATGCGACAATAATAAGAAGCCATAAGGAAAAAAAATATGGCAACACAGTCTCATACGTAATCTTTAAGGATTTATGCATATTGTTTCAACTAACTCGGTGCTTTTTGTTAAATGTGATTCTTTATTTATTATTTATCTTTTCTCGGCCTTGTTTACATCGTAAGAGTCAAATATTTATTTTATGTTTGTATTGTTAAGTTGTAACAACATAGGTAATAAGTATGAAATGGTGGTGAAAAATCATTAGTTACATATTTCGCTGATAGGTGATCGTTTTGAACATTCTTAATATCTTAGATGCCTTGCGTCGGATTGATATATCTTAATTTGTATTTCTTGTGATGCCCATTCAATTTTATGCCTAGACTTTCTCGCACAAATTATTATTCTTTTCACTACGGTTGTAGTTAGGTTATTTTTTTTAAAAATTACTTCTTATTTTGAAATCCAATTTAAAATAGCCAAAATTTTAGCACATATTTGACCAATCCTAACAAAAAAAATTATTATATATTTCAGGACACCTATTTTAATATTAAATTAACACGATTTCAATGTAACACTAAAATATATTCTACTATTGACCTAAATAAATAGCCTATTTAAAAAAATTCACACCTAATTTACCTTTAGCCAAGCTTTGAACTATGATTTTATAATTTAATTAGTCTTTATTTATTCTTTTCTCTTTTTTTTAGATGTTATGTTATTTTAACATATACTTTAATATATCATCTAAGAGACGAGAACAAAGTAAATTTCCAAATGATACCAATATAATTATTGTACTTTTTTATATAACCGGTAACCCCCACAGCTAATATGTTTCAATCAATTAAGACATATAGCTCGGCACTTTAGAACCTGGAGGCCCTGGCCAATCTGGTTTATTATTTTTGAATAATACATCTAAGATAAGACATAATTTTTGTAATATTTGTTAAAAATTCATTGAAATAGGCCTAAACTAAAATAAAACATAATAGGCCTATCACAAACAACATGCAAAAATGAAAATTTTGAAACTCACCCCAAATAACATGGATCTGTTGTAAAAACTCCACAGCTGTGTTATTAATATGCATAAATATATACATAATTGTCCTCACCAGTTCACAACATTAATATATAAGAACCCGCCTCGGTGGCGTAGTTGGCTAACGCGCCAGTCGTGTTGAGCTCGACCTCGAGGACGGGGAGATCGAGGTTCGAATCTCGGTCGGGTGAACTGGGGGTGGTTTTTCCTAAATGGTTTTCCACTCTCCCTCCACACAAATGCGGGTTCACTTCCTCTAAATTCAACCCTCCCAATTCCTAATCCATTAGCGTAATTAGTACTTAAGCGTATAACCCGAACGGGTAGTAAGACGCGGTGCTAAAAAAAAATATGTAAGATACATAATAATTACATTATTTACATGTGCACAAAATGACTCGGCACATATGAAACAAAGAATTTATTTATATACAAAGTTCATACACCTCTCCTTTAAGTTAATGAACTATTCCATCATTCTATCTTCAAAGACCTTCATTTGTTAAATAAGTTCCTTGTCGATGGTTATCATCACTAGGGAATTCAATCCGCACCTTGTTGTCGCACCCCTTCACGCCCCAAGGACAAGCCGCCTTTGACTGTTAGTGAATACAGTAGGTTCTATATATATTTGTTCAAATAGCTTAAGCTATAAGTTCTATTAAAACACTTGCATCTGTGGCTGCATAGTTTAAGGTGTCACATTTGCAATAGATTGGACTGTTGATGATAGATAGTTTGAGGTTTGAATCCTAACTTGGTTTACTGAGGAGATTTTTGTAAAATGATTTCCCAGTTTACACACAGAAATGGGTACATTTATTTTAGAATTCAACCTTTTTCTACTCCAACACATTAGCGCAATTATTACGTATCCATGTAACCTGAGTGGGCAATAATCCGCGGTAACAAAAACACATACGGTATTAAAACCTTTATTTGTCCTCTTTGTGATCTAAAGAAACCTATCTAAACTAGAACCGTACCTATTAATAATATCCTAGGTCAGGCCTGGGTTTACTAATGCCATACATTATTTTATACTAAAGTTCATGATAAGCTGTCAGTCCCTGGTAAACTAATAAGCCTAATATTACCTTTTATTACAAAACTAGTGTTGCTGTTTTTTGTCTTGAGAAATAGTTACGTATTCAACTAAAATAATTCAAGAAATATCTAACACTTAGTTCTAGCTACGGTAAATAGAAATTTTAGCCAGGTTTTTTAACAAAACACTTTTTCTCTATTTAGGTTTTTATCATTTAAAATAGGGTACGTACTACAAAATATCATACACACAAAACAAATAGGTCCAGGTATTTATTTCCGAGATATTGGTAAACCAATTTTTGTTTATAGTATTATTTTAGTTTTGATTGGAATGTCTTCTAAAAATTTAATTTTAAGCAATCCAATAAATTGTGAGCTTGACTTACAATACCTTGCTACCACCTTTGGGTCATTCCATGTGAAATCAACCATTGAAGTGACACTTCTCAACAGTGGTACCATCCATATATCCTCTTTTCCCCTCTTTTTGAGACATAAAATATATGTCAAGGCAGATTTCGTAACAATGCAAAATTGTCCAGATTTTTGAAAAAGAATGTTGTCAAGAAGAAACTAAATAGTATGATACACCGCGCAGACGTTCTCACTCCTTTATCTAAATTACCCGCCTCGGTGGCGTAGTTGGCTAACGCGCTAGTCATGTTGGGCTCGACCACCGAGGACGGGGAGATCGAGGTTCGAATCTCGGTCGGGTGAACTGGGGGTGGTTTTTCCTAAATGGTTTTCCACTCTCCCTCGACGCAAATGCGAGTTCACTTCCTCTAAATTCAACCTTCCCAATTCCTAATCCATTAGTGTAATTAGTACTTAAGCGTATAACCCGAACGGGTAGTAAGACGCGGTGCTAAATATTATTATTATTTATCTAAATTATACTTATAACTTGTAAGATATTTTAGACAAAGTAATATAGAGGCCTATACAGTTCTAAACATTTGATTTGTTCTGTATATTTTCAACTCCCGGTTTTCCAAAGCTCTATTTAGAAAAGAAATATTTGCCTATTACTCAGAAAATATTAATTTTATTATCTTTCAAATAATTTGAAGGTTGTTTATTTTTAAGAGTACCTACCGTACTACATCTTTGCAATGCTAAGTTATTTTGTACATCAAAGATTTGGGGAGATGTTATCATAATTGGAAATTTCCACATAAGTAAAGTAGGTAGGCCTACCGTCAAAGTCATTTTTTGTGGGAAAATGAAATGTTCACTTTTGTTTGTAATGTTAAAGAGTGCCTGGATACAAATTTTAATAAATTATAGCCCATTTTGATAAAACTGTTTTTTTTCTCTTTTCGCCCTCAATTTTAGCATCAGACAGATGGTCACAAAAATACCTCTGGTGAACGTTATAAAAACCCAAGCCTAGATACAGTAGCCCCATGGCTTATTTGGTGCTGACTTACAGTTCACAGCTGACTTCTGACGGCTTTGAAAAGCTACCAGACCAAATTATGTATCCCTACGCTGAACCATATGATCTGCAAAAAACATGTGTTTAGCAGCTGTCACTTCTGACAGTCAAACTTAAGGTATATACCTAAATGTTGACTGTCAGCTGTGAGCTGTCAGTCAGCACCAAAGAAGCCATGGGGCTACTGTAGTAAGTTTTAGCATGTTTGGTAAAATGGTAACAGCTGTAGCCCCATTAACAAACAGACCGCATTGTAAAAAAAAAAAACCCCCACACTTTTTCAGGTTCAGGGGGTCATAAAATATCAACATCCATCAAAATCTTAAGTTCACTTTTTTTTGTCGATCACAATAGGCCTATTGAGTCTCTCCGAGAGGTGACGATAAAGTAAAGTAAAGTGAATAGATCATATGTAATATTAAATTGGTCTCTATATTGATTTATTTAAAAACTACTTCTTCATTTATTGTAGGTAAACTTGACTATTTTCTAAAAATGCCAAAGCATTCAAATTTACAAATGAGCTTCAAAAAGAAAAAATCGTGGTTTTTGGAGTGCTCAATGGAAAAAATAGAGAAAGAAGTTTTCTGCTGAATCTATAAAGGGAATTTTAATGGGCAGCATGGTCAAACATGCTACTTTCGCAGTAGACTAAACTGCCAATGACTGGGAGATTGAGGTTTGAATCTTTGTCAGGTGTAATTCTTCCTTTTAATCCAATGTGTTTATTTATTCATAATATGTTTGTACCACTTTGAAAAAGTGTCTCCTCTTTTGCTCCCAAATATATGGTAGCCATGCTTCTCAACCTTATTTTTTTATTTTGTTGAAATTCACATTCTCTCCTTATCTTCCTAAGCATTATATATGTATATACGTGTATATATATATATAGTTTTAACATGAGACAGTCATGGGATTTAAAGTTATTGATCATTGAAGCAAACAACGCATAGCTTACAGAAAGTTTTCTATAAAAAAAAATTAATCCATGGCATCACCTGCAAGTAAGCGATATTGACTGAGTAGCTGCTGTATGTTGGTGAAGATAGTGCCAACATTTGCAGATAGAAGGTGTCCAGGGCTCAGCACATATTTTTTACTTGGTCATATAGAGCAAGTCTTGTAATTGTGAACACTTTCTTATTTGAGATTATGATGAATTTTGACGTTCTATGTGCCACCAACCTCAAAAAAATTGGGTCTTAAAATTATGTCTGTCTGTCCCTGGGGCTACAAGAGAAACCGTGTGATGGATTAGGTTCAAACTTGATATTTATATGCTATGATAATACCTCAGGGCGATTTTTCAATTAAGTTAAAGCCTTCCCATTAAGCGTAGTTTACTACTAACTGATTTTTGAACATTCAAAACTGACTCTAACCATTTAGTTCAAAATTTTCTATAACCCATTTTGTTCAATATGTATATCAGAGGGTGTTTTACATGAAAAATAACACAACTTATTTCTTTTGGGAAAAATCTGTTCAAGGGTAGTATACTGACAGCAAATCTTTGAAAAATTGAAATTTTTCATGAACCTTGACCTTCCTTTCAATAGCCAATAGTTAATAAGTGATGTTTAAGTTTTAGCTCGTGTGCCCGCCAATGCAAGTAACTCATATTTTTTATTTATATAGCTATTGCTAACGCTTGATAGGATAAGCACTGACTGGCCTCTTAAAACACCACAATTGTGGCACTAGTTAGTGTAGACATATTAACTTTGTATTGTTCAGTGTTGCAGACAATGGCAGCGACGTTAGACTTGAATAAGTTGGGTGTAGTCGCTGGTCAACTCTGCCGAGTGTGTGCAAGGTTGAGTCGGAGACTAACACCAATATTTGGTCAAAAGGGGATAGAAATAGATTTAGCAACCAAGATCCACACACATCTCCCTATTATGGTAAGTACTGTAATGATCAAAATATTACATTTAAACATATTTTTATGATATATTTTTATATTCATCTATTTTAAATATTTTATTTGATTTGAATTGTTTTCTGTCTATCCATTTACTGCTGACTAGCGCTATTCCTACTACACAAGATAAAATAAACAAAATAACACTGTTGTGTATCTACATCTTTACATTTGTTCATTGTAATTCAGTAAAACAGCATGATTGTAATGGTCAGTATATCATGGTTTTTACCACCTAATAGGTATAAACAATTATTTGGTAAAATTTTGAAATTTTAGCTTATGGTTTATGTCTAACCTTAAACTGTATAATTATAGGCTCTATGTTTTAAATAATAAACCAATTTAATATATTGGTATGTTTCATTAGTTATACTCTGTTTTTAATAGATGACTAGAAACATTTAGCTCTGATTCTCACTAGACAGACTTAAGTTTTAATCTCATCTAATTGCACTAGATTTTTTCTACCAATATTGTGTTTATATGGTTGCTAAACTTTGTTATTTTGATCTATATGCTAACTGGTATTGTGTTTATATGGTATAGCTAAACAGATTTAAAAACCACACTTTTTCATTTGAAGAAGAATTTATCATTAGCATTGTAAATATAGTTTTAGTTAATTGGCCTCAGACTGTATATAATTAATTTGATCCATTAAGCTATCACAATTTTCAATAATACATTAGGGCCCCCATATCCGTGGGTAATACGTTCCCAGATCTTCCGGGGCTATGTGAAACCATGGATAGTACCGAACTATAAGATAACATGATAATCATGTTATATACATATATATGGTATAGTTTAATTGATAAATAATTCACAGTAAGACATTATCAACATTAAATAAAGTAATAATAATGTGTACTATACACTACAGTGTACTTATAAATCATCATTCTTCTTGTTGCGACAATCACATGATGATGATGTCAAATAATGTACATACTAGACACATTTGTTCTGCTAATAGTACGGCCAGTTCTCGCTTGGCGTGAAGTTTGAAACTTATAAGCAATTTTTTTCAATTAAAAGTAAATAAAATTGGGCAGTGGTAAACCGCAGATACTGAATCAACAGATACAGGGACCCTACTATATATGTGATTATAGAAATAATAAATTTTCAAACTATCATAAACTGTAATTATTATAGGTGTGCAAAGCTTTGAAAACTTCAACTTATTTGTTTCTTTCAACTTCAATTCAAAAGTAAAATTCTGGATTTGACGAAGCTTTGCTTTCAAAAATTAGTGTTACCATATAAAAATCTAAAATAATTAAATTACATTTTGTGATAGTAGTTTAATTTATTATTTTAATATGAAATATATTAACTTAATTATGTTTGAAATATAGCATTTTTTAAATTACATTTAATACTAAGATTTACATAGTTATGACAAGTATAATATTTTTATCCAATATTAAATATGTTTTGAATATTCAAACTTCGATTCAACTTCAGGAAAATCTCATATTATTCAATTTGACTTTCCTTAGAATTGAAAAAATTGACTTCGCATACCCCTAATAATTACCATATTTGAAGTTTTTGTATATTTATTTAGAACACTGTTTCCATTAGCTTAAAAGCTCGTTGATTGAAACTATACCAGAAACAATCCACAAGATAAAAATAAAATCACAAATAAAAGTAATTAAAATACTCTTAGTGTTTTGCTATAATATATATCTTGGTAGCTTATATTAGTTTAACAGTTGGGACATTTAGCTTATTTTGGTTTTCCTAACAGGTGACCGAAGATGATTTGATGCCTGTGTGCCTGTGTGAACCCTGCATACATAAGCTACAAGTGTGCCATAATCTTGTCAATACATGTCTGGAAGGTGATATAAGACTCAGAAAAATAATGGGATTGCCTATAGAGCAGGAAGTAACTCCTGAACCAGATTGTGTACGTTTGTATCAAAATATATTAATAATGATATATGTTTTATATCCACCTTTCCTGTACCTTCTTACAAATATATATTACAAATTACCTCAGAACGCGAAAAGAGGTTTCCCTTAAAGAGAGATACATCATATTTGCACACAATGTCCTTTCCCTGTGTTTGTCCTTAATGTTAATCCTTTTACATGTTCCTATATAAGTGTCCTATTATTCTTTACTAATTTCCTTTTTCTACCTTTTGTTTTTTGGTTTCCTCTTTTGGGAAGTTGCGTTGTGTGTTTCACACTCCTCCCTGATAAGTTCCGATAGAATGAAACATAGGTCGGGGAATCGGGCGGTGCCGATTGATTTTCTTAAAGAGGCAGCCAATACCCCTTTGTCCAGTGGCATCAATGTAAAGTATGAACTGGTTTATATGTATTCTAGCCACCTTTCCTGTACCTTCTTCCAAAAATATATTAATGATTTTAAAGAAATTGTTTGTTTGTGTGAATATTTTGACTGCCAAAAGTAACCACAAATCAACAAATGGCCTAGCAGATAATATAGTCTTGCCAATGGATATATGGTAGCTTTTCTTAGCTGTCAGTTACTACCTCTTCTGCTGCTATTGATGCCTTTTACCCATAGTTACATATACAGCAGAAACATGGACATTAAATGTAAGAGAGATTAGGAAAGTGGCAGCGATGGAAATAAAGTTTGTGAGGACCATGTTAGCTGTGATAAAAAAAACTGTCGCAATAAGAAACAAAGGAATGAATTTATCCAGAAAAGAGTGAGAGTACAGGGAGTACATGAGATAGTAGAGGAAGCAAGACTTGAGATGGTATGAGCATGTAATGAGGATGTTGGAGTACATGAGATAGTAAGAGGAAGCAAGACTTGAGATGGTATGAGCATGTAATGAGGATGGAGAAGGAAAGGATGCCAAAGAGAATGGAGATTAATTTTGTAGGGAAAAGACCACAATAGAGATGGGAAGAGCAGACAATAGAAAATGTACAAGTGAGAGAAGAAGAATGGAAGCAATTAAAGGAGGAATAATGGAATAATAGATGAAGATGAAGGCATTTCACTAAACTAACCCGGTTACAGGATGGAAACAGTTGATGATGATGATGGTTGTTGCTATAAAGTATGATTTTGAAGTGTAACAAACACACAGTACCACATCTTTTGGGTGTAATTTCACACTGTCATCTTGTATTCTTTTATATGGTGCACTCATTACGGTTCTTTCCAAGTTAAACAAGATTTATATGATTTATTTTATTTTGTCAATTGATTCACAAAATATAATTTTTTGTAAAGCTTTAAATTTGTTTAGTAAAATATGGAGTTGAATGAGCTATACTTTTGGGGTCATATTCTTACTTCTCACTTTGTAAATCAGATCTAAAACTCCCATTTCTCCCTAAGTTTGAAATTCTACATTAAAATAATTTAGCAACAAAATATCGTTTTGTATACATATGGCTACTTTATATTAAATAATTTTGTGTGAGTGTAACTTCTTCTATCTTCTTCTTCTTCTAAATTAATAAAATTAAGCTAGTGTGGATCTCTCTTTCTTTCTGTCTGTCACTCTCATAGGCTTTGAGCGATATCTATCTAACGCAGAGGTATTAAATTTAACAATTAGTAGCCCCCTGTGTATGAAAATATGTACTTCAAAGCAGGAATTTATAAATTCGTTTTTTTTTTAATTAACCTAAAACTGTGTCAGAAGAAATAACGTTAAGAGATTTATTTCTGTCTGATTGAAGCGTTTGTTACCCTGAGAAACTCCGGTTACTTAGCTGCTAGTATAATATAAAAGCAACAATTTGCCATTTTATTTAAAATTGCCACTGTCCGTTTTAATTTATTTATTGCAGGAATTAATAGATTTGGAGAAAGAAGAAGATTTGGAGAAAGAAGAACCTTCCGAGGAAGCTGCAACCCCGGAAGATAAAAACCAAGAGACTGAACACAAGCAATTGCAAGAAGAAAGTGATGATGATTTTCTTTGGGAAGAGGACCAGTCTGCCGTTGATGTCAATCCTCCTCCTCCTCCACCTGACGAAATCAGGCCTCAAAGAGTTGTCAAGAGGGGAAGACCGAGGAAGTATCCGGTCCCTCAAGAAATCAAACAAGTCGTGAGTACATTTTTTTAGAAACATGGTCACTTTATGTGTTTGCTTGAACTGAGATATTATGCCAGGTACCTAATCCATCATATTATTGTCATTATCATTGTTACACTATTTATTTATATGTTCCAATACTGATTGCCATTGTTTTAGTAAATAAATAAACTGAAATAATTGTGATCGTGGTTTTTCGTTATTAAAATGATAATCAAGTCTCGCAGATTATGGTAGGCAGGACATGCAAAGCGAGTGGGAGAATCTAGAATCTTGTTTAGGCAAACAATGAGAAGCAACCATTGGGAGGACCTAGAAGCAGATGAGTGATAACTAGGGATCGGATTTTGCCTATTTGCCTTTTCCCCCCCCCCCC
>CABFWB010000180.1:384346-416619 GCA_902151455.1 Timema bartmani
CTTCTGAAAGAGAGTTTAGTTTCTTAGAAATGGAAGTTTCGGCATTAATGGTCGGAGGGGTGGTGGGGGGGGGGAGAAGGCATGTGACATGACATGACCTTGACAGACTATGTTTGTTTATACAGCGCCACGTGACACGGCCTTCCCTGGACATGTGACGTGGCCTGCACTACTCATTGGTCATTGCATCGCGTGGTAGAAATTCCCATAATTTACCCTCATTTATTGATCAGTGGCAGACATCCTGAGAGGAAACGGTACACTATTGCAGGATAAAAATTTAACCCCTTCAGAATTGGCAAATTTAAAATTTTGTCTCTTGACATCTTGTAAAGTAGAACGAAGCTTTTTTAGCTATAAAATCATTCTATCAGACAATAGAACCAATTTTAAAACTGAAAACCTAGGAAAGTATCTAGTGATTCACAGCAATTTAAATTGCTTGTAAGCTGCAGGTAACATACTTGTAGTAAAATAAATTTTGCATTGCTTATTGTGTGCCTATTTTTTTAAATTAAGTGCCTATTTTGGTGCCTAAATCCCATACTTTTAATGCCTATTTGCCTGCCTATTTTAAAGATTTTTGGTGCCTAAGAATCCGCTCCCTAGTGATAACATTAGAATAGACCTGAAAGATATAGGGTGTGATGAGGTGCACTGGATAGAACTACCTCAAGATAGAAATAAGTGGTATATTCTTGTAAGTGCGGCAATGAACTTTCGAGTTCCTTATGCCATAGAGTGAGTAGGTATTAAAATAACCCAGTGATTTTACAAATCTTTCTCAATAAAACTTTTTAAAGCCATATAATTAGAGATGGATCAAATCCACTTTTCCTTGAATGCAAATCTTCATGCTTTTTAAGTAGAAATACTAACTTAGAAGGTAACTATCTTTGACACTGTAAAATTTATTATGAAAATTGCATTTCTGAATCATTAAATTGTTAAAACAACCCTCTTTAAAATTTCTGTTTTGTCTGTGTTACATAATTGGTTTATTTGTTTGAGGAACGCTAGGTCTATGTTTCCAACCATTTATTTTTATCTCAAAAACTGTGATTTTTATGTGAACCATAATAAAAAAATGGGGTTATTTAATGTTTTCATGAAATATTTAAAATTATAAAACAAAAAATAAACAGTTTTTAATTCCCTAAGGGCATGTTAATTCACCTCCATTTGGCATAGACCAAATCGCCTCTTAAATAATATTGAATTTCTTAACATTTGCATCTTGTCTCAGTGCGCTAGTTAACGATCTGTTAAATTATTCAAAGGGACTATCCCTATATATATATATATATATATATATATAATCCACCCATTTAGTAAAGGGAGCGAGGGGCGTTTGTGAGTTTATTTGTACAAGTTTCATATAGACTTAGTAACTTAAATTAATTTACATAATTTTTCATTTAGTTAAAAAATAAGTATTTAAAATTACAAAATGAGATATGACAAAAGGAATGTTATTTAAGGTGCAACCTCATTTACACTTAGGCCTACCTACTTATATAATTTTACATAACTTATCTCCATCATTAACCTTTGTAGATATGCTTGCTAGCTGAGATGCCAAACTTAATTTTTTTTTTCTTGTTATTTATGTTAATGTTATGTTATTTATATTAAATGCTACTTATGAACAGTCTTGTATCCAACTTTATAAGTTTCCATTCTACCTTTTTAACTATCTAAGATGACTAGATATTAAAAAAACTTATGATAATTAACTTATTGATATACAGTAGAAACCTGATTATCCGGAAAAACCAGATAATTTATTTTATAGAAAAAAAAAAGATTTCACACTAAAAGACTTATCCCACTCTTTTACACTGGTAATGGGTGGGGAACATCTCAATAAGGGGGTTGTTACAGAACTTCCACCTTCTTTCCATCTTATGAAGTGAGACACTGCCAACTTCCTCGTTTGGATACATATTTTTTACTATTGTGGCTCATTTATTATATGAATTGAGTGTCTTAACAATAAGAAACAATCTGCTCCCTTCATACTTATAAACTTTGAGTTTTACGAAAATTGCTACTGGGATACGAATCCGAATAACCAATGTCCAGACAATCAGGGTTCTACTGTACTGTGTTTACAAATTGTTTTTCTTTCTTTCTTTCTAATCCATTGGAAATTATTCATGATAAATTAACTAATTCAAGCACTCAAAAATGGGGTAAGAAAGTCAAGTATTTTTAATTTAAAGAACATGTTGTTTTATAAAAAAAAATTACTGACTCAATAAAAATCAAAGTTGATTATTATTTTTAACATTGAGATCACAACCATTTCTCATTTCTCACGGTGGTTGTGTTCTTAAAAATTATCTCATAAATCACACATTTTTCTCATAAGAAATAAAGGAATGATAATGGTTAGAAGACGTAATTCCTAAGACCTAATTAAGGTTATTTGGAATAGAGCACTAGGCTAAATCATGGTTTAAATTAGGAGGGATATCCAGCACACTTACCTTGGTGATACTGGAGTAGAAATTGTTTGGATAGAACACTAAAAAATACACAAACACAGTTTTAAGGACAAGCTTTCACTGTCACAGACAGCTTCATCAGGTCAAGAGAGTAGAATGATTTATTCATATTTTTCCTTCACTGTGTTTTATTTTAAACTGTTCTGATTAATTACTGACAATAATAAATACAGTTAAACTATGAAAACTTTTGGCATCATTTGCCCTGCAAGTATATACTTGTCACTCTGTAGAACAGTCAACCATGCAGATTCGATGGCACCTAATTTTATCTGTATACTTTTAAATAAACAAACATGAAAATAGTAATAATTCTAATTCAGGCCTATTCCAAAAACACCTAAATGAAATCTTCATAAATTGAGGACAGATTTTTAAGACTTTAAAGAGGATTAAATTACATTCACTAGCCCTGAAAGTGTTACAATATAAAGTATTTTAACACAATTATTATGATGATTTGCAGATAAAAAATCAACGATACAAAATAGTTGTGGTGAAAATGAAGTCAAAAAGACCACTGACCCAAGAAGAAATAATAAAAATGTTGAAAGCTCGAGATCCAAATAATGACCTATTCAAATCTGGAGCAGCAAACATTATGCAAAAGTAAGCCTATTAAGTTTTTTCATTTATGTTGTTTATTGTAATTCATATTTTATGTTGAAGAATTTTCTTATAGATAATTATGAGTTTTAGGATTTACTTCTGGATAATTATGAGTTTTAGGATTAATTTTGTATAGCAGTATATGTTTCTTTTTTTTACTAACTCAATGGTGTTAAACAAATATTGTAAAACCTAAACAGTTGAAAGTTGAATAATACTTGCCACGTTAGGGCTCCAACATACTTGTGTATCAGGATGCCACCATGACAACCTGGTTGTATGAGAGTACTGCATAGCAACAGCAAGCTGGGTGCAGAATTGGGAAACTTTGAGTTGCCAATTTAAATAACTAGGCTTTATTTTATGGCATTATTATTGTGATGACCAACTCACCAGTTTGGCTGTGCTCTTATGGTTAAAAAATCATTTTCATATAAATGATAAAAAGGTTTAATTAAAAGGTTTAATTATTTGTATGTACAGTCCATTCTCGATATGAGAGGTGATAACTGACAACTAGCAGAAGATTTTTATTGCAAACATTGGTTGAAAGTCATTAATGTGGAAATAGTTTTTATATCTTTAAGGAAAATCTCTTATTGCTTTTTGAAGTATTTTGATATATTTAGAAGAAAGTACAGGAACGGTGGATAGAAACATATAACAGGAAACTAACATAACATGGCCATTACAATGAAATTAAGAACACAGTTCACACTTTAAATTGCTGCTACAGGACAAAGAAGTAATGGCGCCCTCTTAAAGAACGTCAATTGTTACCGCCCAATTCCCCGACTTAAGGTTCATTAAATCGGAACTTATTAAGAAGAAATGTTAAACGTGCAACTCAACTTCTTAAAAGAGGAAACCAAAAATTATAAAAGGGAGGGGAAAATAATTAGTTAAGAAAGAGAGGACACTTTAATAGAAACATGTAAAAGAATGAATAACACAAAGGACAAACACAGGAAATGGACCAATATATGTAAATACATCATTTATCTCGTTAAAGAAAATCTTTTTTCACTTTTTGGACTATTTTATAATATTTTGAATGCAGCACATGAAAGGTGTTGCCTCCTCCCTTTCCTGTAGGCCGGATCTGTTTGGATAGCTTGCAGAGAAGGTTAGGGTTGGTGGCAATTTAGACGGTTGGGATCGAAACAATACTTGAGGTTCTATTTTTGGGTTTATTAGTAGCACTAAGAGTTAATACAAATAGTGATGTTAAAGGTGTTATAAAGAAATATAAGACTCAGAAGTATGGGCTCATGAGAGGACTGGCCTAGTCGTGAATATTTAAACTGTTGGCTCGACTGACACCGCCCGCGACCCTATACAGACTCGAACCCAGTACCCTGGGCACGATGGCTGCCCTCTATTTCAAGTACCACTGATGACCCAAAGTTCTAATATGTATAGTCTGGCAACGTGCATAGTAATTGCCTCTGAAATAGATATTGTGTCAGCCTTGATAGCCATAAAACCGAAGCTCTTATAACCCGATCTGGCCCAGTTACTGCACAATTGGAACAAGATTGTTGTGAGTAGTCAGCATTCTTTCTTAATGTTTTCTAATTCATTACAACGAGTTTGTTTGGCCAGTTCTCTCATTCATGTAGATTCAACAAAGTTATCCAAATTTAAATAAACATCCTGATCTAGCTCAGGGTTGTGACAATTACCCCGGTTTTAATCAAGATATTGGAATTAGAGACGTGTAGTTCACGAATGACTAGTTTAAATTGAACGGCTCCTCAAGGTGAACGAGTCGAACTAGTTCACCTTATCGACATGAACTAGTTCGAATTGAACGACACAAGCCAATCAGAAAATTCTTCGGCCGAAAGAAGTTTTTTCCCCTCCTTGTTCAGCAAATCTACCTCCTCTGCGTCCCCCCGTCTCGTCAATAAAGCCAAACAATAAGCAATATTGTCCTCACAGGTAGAGATGATCTTAGTTTAGGAAAAAGGCTACAAGAGAACACAGAAGACTGTTATTATTTATAACATTAATATTCAAGGAATGTCATAACATGGCACCAAAGTATTTAATAGGCAATAGTTATAATTTTTAATATTATAAACGAACCCACCCGAACAAAACTTAATCTTTCATGCGTCAACACATTTTTTATGAAATTTTGGGATCCTGAAATATTACATTTTTCAAACTATTTAAAATATTAATTTATTTTAGGAAATGCTTCCCCATGTACATATTTTAAACTAGATCATAATTATTTTTAAAAACCAATCATTTGTAAAGTACCCTTTTATTATTATTTTAAAAGAAACACGAATAAGTATTTATCTTTTTTATATATATTAACTTAGTGATAATGCTGCTCTCTAGTAAACACGGAATGAGTTAAGGATAGTCTTAGCACCTGCCATCTATCAGACAAGTGGCACCCCAATTAAATGGATACAATTCAGGATTTTGTGGATATTAAGAGAATGGATACAAATCAGACTTTTTATTTGTGGTGCTTCTTTAAGAAAATGTCTGAATAGATACAATTCAGCTTCCCCATTGTGAACCTTCCCCATCCCACTTAACATTACTGAATTTACTTTGCAGAGTTGATGTGCAACCAGGCGATGAGTTTACCCAAGGAAAAGAAGATTCAGAACAAATCCTATTGGATTTGACTGATGAGCCAACAAGTCAATCTGCAACATCTCTAGATCATTCCTCAATTGCAGACCATCAAGACACACATAAGAGACAATCATTGAATTCTGAAGATAATTTTATATGTGTGTACTGTAATATTGCTTTGGTTGGCACTGAGAGTCTTCTTGCTCATCATTCTTCAATTCACCCAGACAAAGTATTTATATGTAATCAGTGTAATCCTCCACTTGTATTCTACGAGTCTAAACACGCCTTTGATTTGCACATGTTAAACCATTTGGAAGCAGAGGAAGGAGAAATTCGTACCTGTATGAGTGAGGATGCAAACATTGTTGAGCTAACTAATGAGCATATTGATCAATCAAATACATCCTCAAAAAAACATCAAGCTTCAGAGACTCAAAACAGGTTTACTAGAACCGACTTAGAGCCTGCTCCCAACGATGTATTTTCTTACCTGTGTTCATATTGTAAAGAGACACTGATAGGTACTGATATGTTCCTTGCTCATCAATCCCAGATGCATCCAGATAAAGTGTTTACATGCACTATATGTAAGCCCCATGTTGTGTTCTACGAGACTAAAGAGCTGTTTGAGCGACACATGCTTTGTCATCCACAAGAAATCATAGAAAGGGATGATTCATTGGAGGAAAGTGTAATCACAGACCTAGATAAACCAGCAACTGAGGATTATGCTGAGACCTTGCCTACAGGAACTACTGATGAAAATGTATCCGTTTCTATTCCTGATGATGCATCTGATCTTATCACTGCTTCAAATGAAGTTGCTGGCTCTTCTGCCTGTCCTGTTGATGTCTCTACTCTTGTTAAAGATGATTCTGAAAATAACTTCTCTTTTGTTGATGCATCCATTCCTTATCAAGAGAATCCTGTTGACACCTTTACTTTTGCTGATGCAGAAATTCCTGCCATTAAATCTAATGTTACTGATGTTACTACTAGTGATCCAAGCCCTAAGCAACCTGATAACTTGGAAATTACCACTATATTCAATGTTCAAGTTGAAACGCCGAACATTTTACCAGGAATCTCAGAACAGCAAATTAATGCCAATCTCCGTATGAAACTTTCTAAAGAATTTCAAGGTGTAAGCAAAAGTCTTCAGTCTAGAATAATAGAAACTATTCAAAAGATAGCCTCAACAAAGAAATCGAATCAATCAAGACTGGCTTCGAAAAGACCATATAATCTCAAAGTCAAAAAGACTATAATTAAAAGGAAGAGACTTCGCTCCAAGTTTGGTTGGTATTGCCGACAATGTGACCTTAAATTTGATTCGGGGGAAGAATTGGAAACACACAAGAGTTCAAACACTTGCTCCACACACCCTTGTCAGTACTGTGGAAAATTGTTCAACTCGAAGAAAATATTGCTGGAACATGAGCGCCTGCACACCAATGAGCGGCCTTACATGTGTGAATATTGTGGGAAGAATTTCCGCACATGTACATTGTTGCGCACCCATCATAATTCTCACGCCACGAACCAAACCTTTGTGTGTCCGGACTGTGGCAAGAGCTATAACAACAAGGCAAGCTTCCACTACCATGCTGCGACCCACAAAACCCAAGAGTTTCTTTGTGACATCTGTGGGAAGAAGCTAAAACATGCTGGAAGTCTCCGCATCCACAAGCTTAAGCACAGCAACCCAGACGCCTTCAAGCGTGTCTCGTGTGACATATGTGGCAACTTATATGAGAGCAGGTACATTTAACATTGTTATATTGTATTCTTTAAATTGAAAAATGACACCTGAACACGAGATCTTTGGCTTAGTATGCCAATGCTATATCCACTGAGCTATCCAGATTGCTGCGTTATCTGATAGCTTGTGATCTTAATTGATCACACATTTGTAGCTGACATTTTCCACACTTTCATCACAAATTCTGCCTTAGAATATGTGTAGAGAATGACCTTGAGAACGAGACTAATCCTGGATAGCTTAGTGGTTAGAGCATTGGCATACTAAGCCAAAGGTATCAGATTCGGTTCTCGTGTCCAGGTGTCATTTTTCAATTTACTAATACTATATACTATAGTATATTGCTTATACCCTATACTATATAACTTTATTTAACAAGTATAATAGCTTAGCTATTTAAATCTCATCATGGAATGTCATTAATTATCCATATTATTATTGTTACAGGTACCGAATGATGGAACATCGGCGTTTGCACACTAACGAACGTCCATACAAATGCACCGAGCCAGATTGTTTCAAAATGTTCCGTAAGCTGGAGCAACTTCGACAGCACTCAACTGTTCACACAAACCTACGCAAGTTTAAGTGTGATGTATGTGATAAGTCCTTTAAGCGGCGCAGCAATTTGAAGACCCACCGCAAGATCCACTGCCAGGACTACCGCTATAAGTGCAGTGTGTGCTTGCTACCATACAACAGTCTGCGTGAGCTGCTGTCTCATCGCTCTTTACATACCCAAGAGGAACTCAAGCAAGCCAACAAAGAGCCATTCGAATGCCCCGAGTGCAAAAAGATCATGTCGACTAAAGTGTCTTTGCAACAGCATCTGTTAACTCATACCAACTTGGCGCCATTTGGTTGTAATTTTTGCCAGCGGTCGTTTAGGAGCAAAATGTCACGTGACGTCCACCTGCGCACACATACCGGAGAAAAGCCTTTTGCTTGCAAATATTGCGAGGCAAATTTCTCGCTGAATGCGAGTCTTGTGGTTCATGAGCGCATTCACACTGGCGAGAAACCTTTCCCTTGCAATATGTGCGACAAGGCTTTTCGTTCAAAGATCAACCTTATGCAACACTCTATTGTACACTCAGAACTTCGCCCGTATGTTTGCAGTGTTTGTAACCGGGCGTTTCGCAGGCGAGACGGCCTTGAAACACACATGCGTGTTCATACTAACGAGCGACCATATGCTTGTAAATGGTGTGATCGTGCATTCAAGCAAAAGGGTGACTGTAACAAACATATGAACACACATTTTAAAACTACTGCGGTGCCAGTGGCTGAAGATACGACGACGTCGTCTGCATATACTTGCCCGTTTTGTAAGAAGAAAATAAAATCTTCTGCTCATATAAAAATGCATTTTTCTGTCGTTCATGGAATAACTTCGTTGAGTTCAAGCTCACCTCCAGATAGTGACACTATGGTTATGATTAATACTGATGATTTTTCCAGTGTTTCTGAAGTAGAAATTACGATGGATCCAACTTATTATGTTAAACAAGAATAATATTTAATAATGTGAAGTGCATGTACATTTTGTTAAAATTTTCTATTATGTCTATGTTTGTTCAATAATTTGACCATCAGGAAACATTTTCCGGTCATTTCTTTATTAGTTGTAAAAGCATTTTCCAGTGTAAACCAAAATTAATAGTTTTTTAGTGACTAATACATCAGACCATTTGTATTTATTTAATTTTAAATTAACAAATGACTTTTTTAAATCTTGAGGTCTATTACACACCAAAATGAAATAATAACATATGTAGGTTGATTAACACTGGACTTTCATTGTATTTATTAATTTGTATATCACACAAATAAACATTATTTTCATTGTTTCATTATGATTGTGTACAGACATATTGTGAATAAACTACTTTAAGATGTAAAGCTTCGGAATTTTGAATCCGAATTTTAATAAAATTCAGATTTCGAAATTTCCAACTTATTATTGGAAGATTCAGATTTGATTTGATGTGTTTAGCTCAAAATTTGAATCTGTGTTTCATACTTACTTAACAAATGAAAAATTGCCACCAAACGGATATATTCAGTAACTTTGAAAGGAGCGTAGACACTTACCGGAAATCAGTAGGCCTCAAATTTCACAATTAAAACACATAATTTTGTAATTTTCAGGGTACATCAGTCCCTTACTTCTCCAGAACAAATTAATATAATCAGACTGGAAACCAGTTGTGCGCTAGAATGAAGAGAGCAATTAACTTGAGTTCCAGGTTGTAAAGGAACGTAGGGAGACAGGTGTATGTGACAATGGATATCTTGTATTTGAAAAAAGTATCTATCTTTACCTTGGAGTAAATATTAATTATAATTAACCTTTGCACTAAGATTTAAAAAGTGACATGATCTTTATTTGATTTTTCACCTTTTGAGGTTTAGTGTGATTACATTTTATATAAACCCAAAATATGTTTAAAATGCTTAGCAACATTTTTTGGAATATTTTATTATTGGATTGGATTTGGAACTTAATAATGGTAAAATATTGAACACAGATTTGATTTGAAACATTATCTTAGTAAGACTAAAATAAATTATATCCGAACATATTTTTAAAATAAAATATTCAATCCAATTCTTTTTAAGCTTGAGATTTTACTAGGATTAGATTAGATTAAATAAATTTAGCATGAGATTTGCTTCGGATTTAACTCACCTTTTTTTTTTTAGGTATGAGGCTTGATTCGTACTTGACTTGAAATTTTTTTTTTAGGTATGGGGCTTGATTCATACATAGGTAGAATAGTGCAGGCAAAGAAAGCTTTTCATGACGTCATTATTAACCTCAACTAGCATAAATATGAAAATCAGGAAGAGGTTCCTTAAGGTATATGTTTGGAGTGTTGCGCAATGTTGTGAAACATGGATCAATGGTTCGAATGAGAGAAAACAATTAGAAATGTGTTCATGCAGACTAATGTTGAAAATATATATGTAGATGGTATCAATTAGAGAAGTGCTAAGAAAATCAAATGAAGAAAGGAAACTTTGGAAAGGTGAATTAACATGGTAGGCCATTGAGACTTGATAGTTTGAGGAAGATAATTATAGAAGGAGCTCTGTTAAGAGGGAGACCAAGACTGGAGTGAATGAATCAGGTGGCGGACGATCTTGGCAGATGAAGGTAAAAAAAATGTAAAAAGGTTTGGCTAAGGATAGAGAAAAGTGGAGAGGTCCACCAAACCAATCACAAGATTGATAACCTAATGATGAGAGTTAAGTGTTATATTCTAGCTACCCCAAAATAAAAGTTTGGTTTAGAATTATTTATTTTTTTAGCACTGCATCTGACTACCCATTTGGGTTGTACGCTTATGTACTAATTATGCTAATGGTTTTGGGGAATATGGAGGTTTTATTAATAGGAAGTATACCTGCATTTGCGTGGAAAACCATTTTGGGAAAAAACCACCCTCAGTACACCCGACCGAGATGTGAACCTCGATCTCCCCATCATCGGCAGTTTAGCCTACCGCAAGAGTAGCGTGTTAGACCACGCGGCCACCAAAGCAGGTGTTTGTCAAATTAACCGAAAAAGTGCGTTTGGGTAGCCAAGTGGTGTACCTGACTTTAAATTATTATTTTTATTAAACTCTACAAACTAATGAAACTGTGAAAAATTCTCCCTGCACACATTTGGTGTTTACAAAAGGGATCAGAGAGAAAACATCAGAATCCAAGTAAAAGTAACTACAACAGTTAAATTATATTGCAAATAACAGCAATCAGTAACTCTGATAACAAAGTGAAGTAACAATTTTAAGAGCTGCATTACTATTCATATGCAGATAAAACATACAACTAGTGTGGAAAAAAATATTCTCTTGCAGCTGTGAAAGTTAAAACCAAGCTCGTTCATATAAAAAAAATCAGGTGAATTGCACACTTACCTGACTTTTTATGCATTTTTTTTTGCCTATATTTACCAGTTTTGGTAATTTTTATAACCATTATTTCAATGTGTTTTTCCTCAATAACTTTCTATCTGACCATTTTTATCAGTTTATATGTACAAGCCTATCTCATATAAATCAATAAAATAAATTCATAGGCTAATTTTTTTTTATTCCAAAACTTTATTTATCTTTGTTTAGTATAAACATTCAAACTTTTAGTAAGTTTACCAATAATTATCTAGATGTTTCTCATATCAAAGTCCGATCATATATTAAATTAAAATTCCTTACTTTAATTATGTATTTGAATGTTTTCTAAAATGTTCAAACATAAAATTTTATTTTACTTAGAAGTTTTTAGAATTGAAGTCGTCTTATGTATCTATTAGATATGGTCAAAGTTGTTGAAATTAGTATAACATACCACATTAAAGCCTTGTCATAAAGTATAATGGAAATACATAAAAGGAACAAGCACAATATGTGTTTTACAATAAAAGAAGAACACAATTCACACGTTACATTAGTTCCATTGGACAAAGAGGTAATTGGCTGCCTCTTAAAGAAAAGCAATCGTGTGCCACCCAATCCCCTGACCTAGGTTTTATTCTATCGAAACTCGGGAACCTTGGTTGGGGGAATGGGTGGTAAAAATTGATTTTCTTCGAAAAGCAGCCAGTACCTGTGTGTCCAATAGCAGCAATGTAAAGTGTAAACTATATTCTTCTTTTCATTGTAAAACCCATATTGTGTTTGTTCCTCTTATACGTTTCTATCCACCTTTCCTGTACTTTCTTCCAAATATAAAACAATCACCTCGTAAGGCAAAAAGAGGTTTTTCTTATAGAGATTTAGGTGTATTAAAATATTCGAGATGGGACACTCAAATCCTCAATTCCCTTGAATTCTATGGTATTTGAGATTCGTAAAAATCCCAAAAAAGCATCTCGAATACAATAATATGAAGACCTTGACTTGTTAGCCTATAACAGTCTTAGTTAATGGTAGACCTAAAAAAGAATTATATAGACAAATTCACAAAATAAAAGGGACTAAGTTTTAGTAATATAAATAATATTCTGAAAATTGAAAAATGACACCTGGACACGGGAATCGAACCCGGGACTTAAGTGGTTAGAGCATTGGCGTACTAAGCCAAAAGTCCCGGGTTCGATTCCCGTGTCCAGGTGTCATTTTTTCAATTTTCAGAATATGATATTTAGATGGAGTAATTCCCACTAAAAACATAAATAATAGCTTTTCCTATTAATTATTAATATAAATAATGTTTACTAAAAAAGTGAACTCTTAGTTGTTTATGAAGTAATAGACATGAAAAACAAAATAGATAATTTGTCAGTGGCACCAATCAACTATTTTTTTAAATTTGATTTTAAATATTTTGACTTACTTAAATTAGAAGATTCGAATCCGAAAGAAAATTTAATATTCAAATTCGAGACTCAGATTCAAGAAATTAAGGATTCAATCTATCAAGAAATTTCAAATAATTTGGTAGCCTGCCAGCAAGTAGACTGGTTAAAAAGCTAAGTCCTGTCCCCATCACATTAAGACAAACTAGACAGGCCTGAAGGTTCATAAACTCACCAATGTGTAATTAAGTTAGCCAATGTCAAACTTAGAACAGTGCTTTGATTATGTACAGACCTAATAGTAACAAATACTGTAAGTGGTTTAGTGGCTTCAAAAATAATTACAATAGCCTACTGACTAAACTTTGTTGTTTTCAACATGTCTTTGGTGAGGATTAAATTGATTTCCAAAATTATCATCCAACAACAAGAACTTATCTCAAAAATAATAAGCTTTGGATTATCTATAGGCCAACTGAGTAGAGAACGTTTACGATTCCTTTTGAGAAAATACTTTACCAAAAAAAAAAACTTCACCCACTAAAATATGCTAATATGTTAGTTAAATAATTAATTACCGTGATTAATTAAAATGTTTATCAGCATACACATGACAACTTTGCATGGACATCTATTATCTAAATGTATTAGGCTTAATCCATCCAAAATTGTATTTTGATTAAATTTTAAGTCTTTAAAGGTTAGTTTAAGATTCACAGTCTCTTTGTTAATTTTTTTTTTAACACCACGTCTTACTACCAGATCAGATATGCTTATGCAGGCCTTCTAATAAAGCTAATGGTTTAATGGATAAGAAAAGATATATTTAGAGGAAGTGTACTCAGATTTGCATGAAGAAAAAGTAGAAAACCATTTTTTAAAAACCACCCTAAGCACACCCGAATAAGATTAAAACCTTGAACTCCCCGTCATCTGCAGTATAACCTACTGCAAGAGTAACACCTTGGACCATGCAGCCACCACTCTCTTTGCGACCGATTCTTGACTAAAGATAAGACGCATGACAGTGATAACTTTGCAGGAAATAACTCGGTTTCTAAATGTATAAATATATCCAAAATTGTATTTTAATTGAATTTTAATTGACTTGGAAGGTTACGTAAAGCTTGTTTGATTATTTTTTATTATAAACATAAAATATTATTTTCATCTAATTATTATGATTAGGCTAAGTACAATTTAGGTGTTTAAGTTTTTAAAGTTGGCAAATCTGTAGATATATCAATCCTTTTTTTTGTAGGCCTAGATTGGCTACCTGATGGAGTTTTTATAAGAGGGTGCGAGAGTTTGATTAATGTTTGTATTCTGGTAGACATTATCATTTATTATTTAACCAACCAATATATCTTAATGGGTGACACTTTTTTTGAGTCTTATGGAATAAATAACACTTCAAGTAAAGACTTTTTTGTAAGAAACATTTTCTCAAAAGGAACCAAAGACATTCTTGACTCAGCCAACCTTTACCAAACCAAACTCCTAAATTGTTTACCTAGTTCCCAAATCCAAAATAATCAACTTTTCAAAAACTATAGGATAAGTATTTTTGCTAATCGTTTAACATTTCAAGGGCCTTTTCTATGCTTCATACTAATCATCGAATTCTACCAATTTAATTTTGGTAATATCATATGGATGATGTACCACAACATCTGAATTTAACAAAAGTTCCACTGAGGGACCATATTCAGGTTTTACATTGATGTATGACCCTTTGTCAGCAAAATAAGCTTCACACAATTTTGCCAACACCACGTCTATATAAGAATCATCTATGAAAATACATTCCACAACTTTCTTCAAGAGTTTCTTGTGGGCGATAAATAGCTTATCTAGGTGTGTTGACTTTCTCTTCAAATCTTCATCCTCCCTTGCTTCCCCCGTTTCCAATCGAAAAGCAGAACTCTCCTTAAACTGTCGTATTTGCTCGTCCACCCTTGCCAGTTCTCCCTTGGAGGCCTTTAATTGTTCTTTCTTTACCTGCAATAATGTATTTGTCTTAATGGTATCGTCGTCCAAGATTGCAATCAATTCTTCATATCCTTGCCTGTATGACTTGGGGATTTCTTTTAGTTGTACAGCTTCCACTCCCTTTATTAGACTTTCAAGAAACGCACTTTTATCGTTGATGATTGTAGCTTCTTTGCTAATTATTATTTTAGCCACACCTCGGTTATTGGATTCTTGAGTAAAATAGTTAATGATGTCTTCCCCCAAAATATCTAAACCTTCTTGCAAGCGGTCAATCATATTTTCAATAGTCTCGTTTGATGTTAACGCTAAAGATAATCCTGCCTCATCAACACAACTCATAATTTTTGTTAGTTATTAAAAGTAATTAATAGCGAACTTTTGTTAAAGCGTTTAATTCTTATAAGTAGAATTAACTACAATGACAACTCGCATTTCAACTTATAAGTTAAGAACGCGGGAAACAAACAAATAGAATTGCCAACATTGATGTAAAAATACTTTTTTCCGTCTTTCTTCAAAGGTACTGAAGACATTTACTTCAATTACCCAGGAATACTCGTATTTGATTCATTTCCGACGCCACTTTCTTGCGTTCAATCTATTTTTAAGTCACATGTCCTAGCCCTAACTAATTACGAATCTCATCTACGGGATAACCGAGAAGATATTTGTCCGTACCTTCACCGTCATAGATTTAGAAGTAAAAATACTTTGATATAAAGAGGAAACCACGTTATTAATTATCACTATAGATACTGTGCATTGTCACATAGCTGCGCTGTCAAGTGACAAAATATTGAAATCAAAGTGAAAGCTATTGTTTAGAACCACCTATATGCACGAGGGAGATTCCGTACTGGAGGCTACAAACCCAGGCGCGGCTGTGACAAATCTGACTGGTACTGCGCTATACTCAATCTTGGTTAGAAATGTAGGAAATAAGACTACCCGCATAATATGGCTTTGAGTGATTTTCTATTTCAGTCATCATTTGATTAAAAAGCTAATACCATAGAGATCTGCATTTAACTTTTTATAATGGTCTAGAGGAGTGCGTAATTGGCTCACAACACTTTTAAGCAACTAAGGTTTTTTTTAGTTTACTTTGCTTGGAAACTTTATTCGTGTTTTTGTTTCTGTAAGGTGAGCAGCATTTATTAAATAAGATTAGAGAGACAATTAGCAGCCTCAGTTACAAAAAAATATTATAAAGCTTTCTTAAGAATCTTGTGGATCTTAAAACAAAAACTTTGTTGGCTATCTTGATGTATATTGTGGAGAAATCCAAATTTTTGAAGAAAATCCAGCACTATTACCCTATATGCCCCCTGACAGAGTCTTTGGAAATCCAACCAAGCAATCCGCCCCTCCTGACTTCGCCTCACAACAGTGGACAGCAGAATTAAAATCGTTGTAACAAGCATAATTTGATGGCATAAGAGCTGAATTTCGGGCACATATGAGCACAAACGCAGTACTAACGATTGGCATAAGAAAATTTTAATTTCGAAAATGTGGCGGGCCAACTTGAACATCAAGCTGGCCCGCCACACTAAAAACATTGCCATGGGCGTAATTTAATAGCACAAAAGCTAAATTTCCGGCACATATGAGCACAAACGCAGCACTAACGAATGGCATAAGAAAATTTTGATTTCGAAAATGTGGCGGGCTAACTTGAACATCAAGCTGGCCCACCACACTAAAAACATTGCCACGGGCGTAATTTGATAGCACAAAAGCTGAATTTCTGGCACATATGAGCACAAACGCAGCACTAACGAATGGTATAAGAAAATTTTGATTTCGAAAATGTGGTGGGCTAACTTGAACATCAAGCTGGCCCGCCACATTAAAATCGTTGCCACGGGCGTAATTTAATAGCACAAAAGCTGAATTTCTGGCACATATGAGCACAAACGCAGCACTAACGAATGGCATAAGAAAATTTTGATTTCGAAAATGTGGTGGGCCAACTTGAACATCAAGCTGGCCCGCCACATTAAAATCGTTGCCATGGGTATAATTTAATAGCATAAAAGCTGAATTTCGGGCACATATGAGCACAAACGCAGCACTAACGAATGGCAAAAGAAAATTTTGATTTCGAAAATGTGGCGGGCCAACTTGATCATCAAGCTAGCCCGCCACATTAAAATCGTTGCCACGGGCGTAATTTAATATCACAAAAGCTGAATTTCAGGCACATATGAGCACAAATAGAGCACAAAAAACTGGCGTAATCAAATTCAAAATATGATGTTTTAAAAAATGTGGCGGGCCAGCTTGAAATCAAGTGGGTCCGCCACATTAAAATCGCTATAATTTGAGTAATTAAATAGCACAAAGGCTGTGCTTCGGGCACATATGAGCACAAACGTAGCACAAAGGACTGTAGTAATTTCAATTCATTTGGAGAAAGTGGCGGGACCAACTTGAGGTACGTCACAGTGATTAGTCGATTTTCTTTTCTAATAGGCGTCGTACCACCTGGTTTGAATTTGTACTGCCCTCATGTTTTTACATTATGACATGCATTAACATACGTTTCATCAACATGTATAATGTTCCTTCCACTACTCCTAAATTCACGAATTTCACGTAAGTATCTCCCGTAATTTCAGGGCGTTTGATCAAAATTGTTTTGGAGTGGCATTTTTTCCTTTTAAGCCCTAAGCTTTGGATTATTTTTCGTAAATACTCTCTGTTGCAATCTATAATATCATCACTTTTAAGAGCCGTTTGCAATTTCTTAAGTGTTGGCACAGTTTTTCTAACGACATAAAATTCTTGGATTTTCATACGAATTGATGCTTTCGTGAAACGATTTGACATAAATCGTTTTAAAAGATCTAAACAAAAAAAAAAATTATTTATTTTATGTAATGTGCACTTTCTGAACTGACTGATTATATCAGCACATGATAATTTCTATGAGCGAGAGCGAAAGGTCCTACCAATTTTGCCTTTATATAAATATGCTTTTACTACACTACTTACACTTTCCTTTCAGAGTAGAAAAGGTCAGGTGTTCTTTAGAAACAAGGGAACATTTACCTTTTCTCAAACTAGTTTTTAGGCTTTTAAAGCTACGCCTGTGACTTCACTTGTACATTCAACTATATTGTATTTTAAATTAAATTGTTTTGTTCTGCTTTTTCAAGTGATCGGCTACGTTATATACAATATCCCTACCCTGTTCTCTCAAAGGACGTCCAGAAACACTTTTGGAAGATGATTCTGCAATGATATAGGTTCTTGTTAGGTCTACCATATGACTTTCACTATCTAAGTACACAGGAATTATAATTATAAAATATCGCATACCCATAAGTTATTTAAAGTTTCAACAAAATCACATTTAGAATACACAATTTGTAACCGATAATTTGTCTAGCTGGTGTAACATGTTCTTCCAGACAACCGATGTGAAGCATGCGAGCACTGATAACAGTCTCACTATGCGCAGTAGAAGAATGTGGGTTTGCGCTGTTGGTTTTCTATCTAGGGCTGCTATATCTCCAAATAATACTACCGCTCTTGAGTTTTACTACACTAGCGCTTAGATTTGCGGTTTAATAGCATAATATATTAAAATTATGAGACCTGTCTTTCTTAGACCTTGCTGCTTCAGTGCATAGCTATTTTATTATTTACGAACTATACTAGTGTATTGTGTTTAACTGTCTGTTTATCGATATTTTCAATCATGGCGGATGCTGCGGCAAGACAGTTACAATATGAATACAAAGCGGTAAGTTAAGTTGAACAAGTTTTTCTTGCTTTATTTTGTTGCTTCAATGATTTATATTAAACATTTTATTTTTACAAAGGAAATTATTATATATTATTTTTGAAGTTTATTTGTTGTTAACATTGGGTAACCTACAGTGTCTTATCAACTATTTAGTCTCTGTTTGGATGTAAATATAATTCAATTCCTATTTAATTAGCAAATTACCTGATTCGGTGCCCGCATGGTCTAAGTTGTCACTCTCGTGCTTGACTAGATTGTCAACGACAGGGAAATTGGGGCTAGAGATCTTGTCTGGTGTATTTGAGTGTAGTTTTTTCAAAATGGCTTTCCACGCAAATGCGGGTACACTCTCTTTAGATTCAACCTTCCTTATCCCTAACTCACTAGCGTAATTAGTACATATGTATGTAACCTAAACAGGTACTCTGCAAACTAGGAATTTTTTTAATCAAATTATTGCGACAGTAAACCGAGTGTAGAGGGAAATAAATATGATCAACTATCTGGGTAAACAATCTGAACCCTAATTATTTTAAAATAGCATTTGTGATAGGCCATAAAAGCAATGTGTAAAGTAGACTTTTCTAAAATTAGTCACATTCTAACGCCACAAGACATTGAATCACTTACTAGACAACGAACCAAGATAACTAAATTTAGATTAATCCAAAGAACTTTTACTTTTCTTAGGCAGGTCATAGTTTACATTTGTCAGTTGGCCTATTTTATTCAGCTTAATATAAAACTCAAGATGGACAGACTAAGGAGCTGTATTTGAATAGTTTAAGGATCCTTGCATCATCAGCTTTTCAAATGTAAACTTGTCACACACTTTTAATTAACACCGCATCAGATATTCAAACAGCCTTGTGATTGCAGTTGTTCCTACCTAGGTACCAACAATCTTGGGAACTATGTTTAACACCATCTATTACATTTCATGAAAGTGAATGTTATCAAATTAAAACACAGGTTATTTTAATTTTACTAATTAATCTTTATGATTTTTTTGTGCTATTAAAACTATAGATAAATTGTTTTTGTGGTAATTTTCTTGAGTGTAAGATAGCGGGATACGTACATTTACTGATTTATAGAAAAATAAAATGAGTTCAGTAAATCCCAATCAAAGCCTCGTGAAAATTTGGCCACATGACTTATTCCTTCCGTATTTGGATCCAAGGACTTGGCACAGGTACATCCACATCCTTGATGACAATTCAAATGGATACAGACCTACACTTGTACACATCCTTTTTAATATAACTGACAAGATGACACATACATACCAAATAGTCTCGAGGATTCTTGAGTTATGACTTAATACAATTTATACACGAATCACACACTTTTGATGAAGACTTCACTAGATTATTTGGATGATAAATGTTTATTTATTATTTATTTATTATTTAGCACCACGTCTTACACTAATGGACTAGGAATTGGGAAGGTTGAGTTTAGAGGAAGTGAACCCGCATTTGCGTGGAGGTAGAGTGGAAAACCATTTAGGAAAAACCCCTCCCAGTTCACCCGACCGAGATTCGAACCTTTTACCTCCCCGTCCTTGGTGGTCTAGCTCAACACGACTGGCACGTTAGCTAACTACGCCACCGAGGTGGGTATATGATAAATGTTTCATATGACCATATTTCTATTACTTGCCAATTATTTTAGAAATTAATTAACAAGTAGGCCCCTCCCCACCATACCAGTGGGCATGCGGTCTAAATGTAAATTTAATTAAGTCTGGTTAACTAGTTCACGGTTTTGAATCTTTGTCAGTTGTATTAAGGGTGGATGTTTTCTAGCCTAATTGTTTTTTACTCTCTATTTACACAAAAATGCATTCCTTCTAAATTCTAATTCTTTCATCCCTGCTCCATTAGTGTTATTAATACACATGGGCACATCTACGCAATATAATTCATGGCATGTACTTGGCCCTATTGTGCAGTAAAAAAAATCTCATTGTATTAAGAACATTGATAAATATGGTGATTTCCATTAAAAAAATATAACAGTAAACAATATTCAGTTGCACTTTTGTTGAGCAAAAAATAGCACTAAAACACTTTAAAATCTAACACCACATTAAGCACATGATAGGACTTACTTAACCTTAAGCAGGGTGTTGAGCAACCTTGAAAAACTGGGAAAGTCAGGGAATTATATTAAATTTCTGAAATTTTCATATAGGCCTATTCATTCAAAAAAATCCACAACAGTCACAATTACATATTTATTCCAGGTAATACAGACCATTCTAATGCACATCTTTAGCCAAAGTTGAGCCACAGTTATGTGCACATGCAAGAATTCGATTACATTTAAGAAAAATAAACTATAAAATAATGTGCCTTACAACAATATTAAACAGTACTGATGTAAGGTGATCTTTTAATGTCTCAATATGACATCACTAAAATCAAAGTTATATCCCATTAGCCAATGGCTCATTGCTTTAGGCTGACATCATGTAACACATACATAGACTGACATAATTTCAGGATGTGTATCCAGGCTATCTATCTAAAAATATTATTTTATTAAATTGCGATCAATAAAAAAATGTTTGTAGTATGCATAGTGACTGGAAAAGTTAGAGATGGTCTCTTGGAAAGTCAGGGAATTTTAAAATCTAGTTTGGCTGGACATCCTGCCTAAGTATATAGAGAGGGTGTGTTGGCACTCTTGTTGACAATACGGACTGGTGTAGGCCTACTTGCTCACTTCCTTTGAAATGCAACTGAGGAAAGGTTTGCATAAATAAGGAATTTTGGATACAATCTTCATCTCTTCTGTTATTTTAAGTCAGCTAATTTATTCCTATTTTATGATTAAAACTCCTTTTGTATCTAAAGTTAGGGTATATCGAATCCTAAACACCTACCACACACCTCAAGAAGCCTGCTAAATGCAAGATTAAAGTCTGCCACATATATATTCTGATTTTCATTGGAAGCCCGTTATCTGAAAACTGGAAACTCATGTTGTCACAATGGTGTAAATAAAAATATTATGTTACACTTGATTTTATATTTTGTCTATTTAATTAATACTGTAAATAGAAAGTAAGGAAGTATTATTGGAAGCTTTTGATAACTATCTAATAAAACATTCATACACTTCCAAATTTTGAAGACGTTCGATCAATACTAGTGTTTGTAAAAGTAGGATTCCTATAAAAATCAGGGTATATTAGAGCATACCTTATAAATTAAATTATAATTTGGTAGACCAATATTTATGTTAGGGCCTAACTAATTTAGTCTGTTGGTAAATATTTATTTTAGATAGTAGATACAAAAAATATTGCTGAACCTTTCATCTTCTGCACCTTAGTTTACTAGATAAAGGATCACTGTTCATAAATATAACTAAGTAGTTTGACGCTCCCTGCATCCTCCACTTCTCATTCTCCTCGGCAAATTTCCTCTTCCTAGGACAAACAGGGTTCATGTGAAATGTTCTCCCCTCATGACCAAAAAGGAGAAATAAAATGGACCTACTTAAGAGGAGGTCATCGAACGAGGGGGGTAGGGGTAGGAGAGTTGCCTCTTGCAACTGCCAAATTTTTAAGGAGGCACTCCTCTTCTAAGAACATATTGCAACATGCCACATACATTTTCTTGTGGGAAATAAAGAACAATTTATTTTATTTTGTCCTTTTAACATTTATTTATTCAGGTCAGAGATGCCATGCCATCTTTTGAAAATGCTTAACCCAAATTTGAATGTATTTTGTTTTGAAGAAGGAAGAGGGTGTTTGGCCCTCCCCTCAAACATTTATCTCAATCGCATAGATAGAAATCTTTAAAAAAAAAAATGAGTTTGCTACATGTCGACCAATATATATTTTTTGAAGTCTTGAAATTGAGGTTGTGGATGTTATTTCAATAATTTAGGTTCATTCAAGAATGTTTTTTTTTTAATATTAAGCTCTTACCTCTAAAAAAAAGTTTCCAAATTTTGTAACACCTGTGACAGCGTATTACCTTCGATTTCTCTAACAATGTTGTGTTTATTTCATGAAAGTTTGGCTGCAGGAAGTTCAAAGTCTAATACTTCCATTTTGTAAATGGAGAAGAAAAATAACTTGTACTGATTTACAGTGAAAAATAAGGGTCAAAATGTAACACCTGTTTCAAATGGATTGGCTCAAATATGATTCTAGTTTCTCCCATTTACGCTGCATGTCAAAAAACAAGGTTACATAAAGATAACATTTGAAAGTTATTATAACTTACAAATTAGGTTAAATAACTCTTGTTTATTAAAAATGAACACATTAAAATGTAATCAACCATGATAAAAACACACAAAGTCTCACATTATGGCTTTTAATATCAAAACAATTACTTTAAAAACATGATAGGAATTGTTGGCTATGTTCGAAACTTCAATTCCTTGAAAACCAATAAAAAGTATATTTTGAAAATTTTATAAAAGATCTAGATAAATTGGACGTGGATATTATGCTTGCCCTTTATTATTGTTTTATATAATTTAAACTAGTATTTAGAGAGAAATTAGAGTAATATTTTTGGTGATAAAAAATTATTTTTTTTAACTTTGTTGTAATGAGTTACAGGAGGAAAAAGTATTAAAATAATAGAAATTCACTAAATCTCTTATCTGGTAGTTCTTTTCTCAAACCGTACAAATGTTTTATAAAAGTTATTCAAAGGGAAAAAGTGTGACTTATTTTCCAGTAAATCTAGTAATTAATTAATAAGCATTTACCTTAAAGTAACTTAAAATTTTATAAAAATATATTAACATAGGCACTTTGTGAGATTTGCAACAGCCTCAAACCTTATCAACTTTTTTTTATTTTGGTTTGATTCGAGCTATAATAATATAAAATTTGAATCAATATTGACCCCTACTTATCTAACCAAATTTGTATGTTATAATAACTTTCAAATTTTATATTTATGTAGTCATGTTTTTTTGACTACTTGTACTACCATATCTCAAATTCAGTTTGCGTTAATTACATTTTACTTTTACTATCATGTGACTAATTTCTCACAACATTATATTGTAAATCTTTCCTTACTAAAATTTAAATATGTTCTTCAAAAATCAACACTATTTGTTACCACAAATAGTGAAATGTTCATCTTAGTTCTTGATAAACACCTACATTACATCTGACCCGCCTCGGTGGCGTAGTTGGCTAACGCGCTAGTCGTGTTGAGCTCGACTGCCGAGGACGGGGAGATCGAGGTTCGAATCTCGGTCGGGTGAACTGAGGATGGTTTTTCCTAAATGGTTTTCCATTCTCCCTCCACGCAAATGCGGATTCATTTCCTCTATATTCAACCCTCCCAATTCCTAATCCATTAGAGTAATTAGTACTTAAGCGTATAACCCGAACGGGTAGTGAGACGCGATGCTAAATATTAATATTATATTATTACAATACATCTGGCTTAGGCAAGGGAATACCATTGAACGTATATCACACCTGCTTCGGTGGCCATATGGTATAAGGTGTCATTCTTGTGTCATACTAGACTGCCAATGACAGGGAAATCAGCGTTCAAATATTGGTAGGATGTACTGAGTTGTTTTTTTTCAAAATCGGTTTACCATGCTATCTTCAGACAAATGTGGGTACACTTCCTCTTAATTCAACCTTTCTCATCCCAAATTCACTAGCGTAATTAATACATATTGTGTGTATAGCCTGAACAGGTCGTAAGACGTGGTGGTATAAACAACCTATCATGTGGTATGTATCAAACTCTATTCAAGTGGTTCATATCCATACACCTCTCACTATCGAGGAAAGTCTGAGAAACACTGCACTGGATAGTATGAAAATATCAATAGCTCTCACTTTCACCCATATCCTAGTTTTGACTCTTTACCAAGTTTAAAATTAAAATTGATTTGGTTATAAGTTATAACAGTTCTGAGTTTAGCTGTAAAATTATTGGTATCTGTACACCCAATTTAAAACCAATGACCCAGTCAATTTTGCTCGGTGCTTTGTGGCATTCTTCATTCAATCTTGGTTTGTGACTCAGGCAATATATAATTTTGTTCTCTATGTACCTAGAACTCTAATCTTGTACTACAAGCTGACGTACGTCTTATCGAAAGACGAAGCCGAGATGAGGCAACTGGAGAGGTTATGTCCCTCGTGGGGAAACTTGATGGAACGAGGATGGGAGATAGACATCAAAGAACACGTCCTGTTAAAGCTGCAGAACGTAAAGCAAAGTAAGTAATTTATACGTGTCAATATATTATATGTTATCTCCAGAAACAGTTCTGATACTATAACCATATTCAATTAAGTGAAAACAAAGTAAGTCTGTTTATTTGAATTTATTCTGATACTCTGACAGAAAGCTAATATTTCTTATGAAAGTATAATATGTTAAATAAATAAATTATATTGTGATTACATATTTTAATAGCTTAAGCTACCTAGGCTACTTTATGAAACGTTTAGTTAAATCATCATTTTATAGATCATCTTTAGGCGCTATAAAACTTTTTAATATAGTACATTTCATCCCTCTGGAGGCTGCATGGTTTAAGGCATCATTCTTGCATTAGGCTAAACTGCTTATGATGGTGGGTCCGAATCCCAGTCGGGTGTACTGTGGATTTATTTCCTAAATGGTTTTCCACTCCCCTTCGCACAAATGCACTTATAGGCCTACTTCCTTTAAATTCAACCTTTCTCATTCCTAGCTAGTATATCCTCAAAACTGACACTAGTTTGTTTTTTTAGCTTGGTTCACACGTTCCCCAAAAATATCAATCAGAATCTGCCTGAGTAGCGCAGTCATTCACATACTGCATGTTGACCCATGATGCATTGCAATACGAACTTAAAACAGCTCACTATTAACATATTTTATCTTCTAGTAGACAAATATATATTTTAGATAATCATCCCAAATTATAATGCTGTGTACAGGGTGTCTACCATCCGGGAAAATCAGGGAAGCCGGGAATTTAAAGTGATCGGGAAAAAGGCGGGAATAAGTCGGTAATTTGGTAAATTACAATAAAAATCCGGGAAAATGTTGTTTTAATCAAAATATGAAATATAATAATCACTAAATCAGTAAATTATAATGTGATTCAAACCGTAATTTTTTTGTTTGTAGCTGTGTAATATATTTTTAATTCCTAGTAAACAATGTTAGTACAAATAAAAAAACATGTTTATTTACATTTTAAAACTTATTATTATTCATAACAAAATATTAATAGAAAAACGAGGGGGCAGGTGGGGGGATTAGAAGGATGGGACTTACTTTTTAGTCGGGAATTTTAGGAAATGATCAGGGGAAATCAGGGAAAATTTCGGGGATTTCATTGGTCAAGTTGAGTAGACACCATGTGTGTATAATACATTGCTACACATGCTTTACATTAACGGGTTACTTCAAATCTCCTCACAACGGCCAACAAAGCTGTCTGCTTGCCGTTAGCTTTATAGCGCATGCACACTCATTTGAGATGGTTGGTTTGGAGATTTTAATTGGTTTTTTCCCCGTGCTGAACATCTTAGGCAGAGCAAACAAAGTAGAGGTTGAACTTCAGCAGAACAGCTCACACCGATTAGGCGGAAATCTTGTGATTGGATTAGAGCTCATCATGTAACCACGTTTATGTTCTGCGCTTGTTCTGTGAATCCACAGTAAGAAACTAAGAGTTGTAGTACATTTAACATCTCTTTTTTTGGAATAAGTTTCCCTATGTAAAGGACAGTTACTCTTCACTGCACAAATAGCTCTAACAATTTGTCACACTCGTGGGTTTTGTATTGTAGAACAAAGTAAAGGATGTGTTAGTTTGAGGACTAGCCTGTTATTAGCTAAAAGAGGGGGGGTGGGTGAAAATACCTCTCCTGTATTACCTCCAACATCAACTGTATAGTGTTGCATCAGGAATAAATTTCATTCTCTCTCAGCAGAAAAAATGTTTGAGGTAATATCAGCCAGAGTTTTCTCTTTCTCTCCTCTTCTTCGTTGTTCTTATTTTCCTCCTCCTTTGCATTCATCTGCTCGATGATGTCTTCGGAAGTTCATCTTCATCATAGATGTTCTCATAACTTTGGGCGGCAACATAAATTTAGGAAGTCCAGCCTCAATACCAAACATCGCTTTGTATGGTGTTTGTTTATTTCATTAATGGAGTATTTTTATTTTCCTGAACTGCACGAAGCAGTTACTTCTGACAAATTTGTAGGAGTGGTTGTATTTCACCCATGAAACAAAAATGTTTTCAGCCGTCTTGGTTGGCTCTTTCTAATAAACCCTGGTTTTGACTATTTGCTGGTCTACCAGGTTTAACTATTGACTATAATGTAGTTAGCTCAGTTATTACTGAATTGACAAACTCTCTGCCATTATCTTAATGTAAAATGTATGTGGCACTAAATGTCAGGAATATATCAGTCAACTGGTAGACAACTTCTTCGGTCTTCTTGCTTTGCTTTGACAAACCTGTTCAAATGGTTCTATCCAAACCTTTCTTTTTCTTATTTTTATTCATTTGGCAGGTTTCATACATCGATAAGAAAATATTGATTATAACATAGTTAGTTTTATATTAACTTAAATTACAAACTTCATACATTTACATTGGGATCAGAGATCCATAGATGATCCATTTTTACCAACTTAATTATATATTGGGTCTTTTTTCTAAACAAATTAAGTCCCTTTTTTTTTTGTGCTATCTTAAAGTATTTGGGAACCCTTTATCCTGTATATAGACAAGTTTTACTTCCCTTCTCATTTTATTTGGTATCATTGCTCTTTACTATCGTATTCTTAGTTTGGGTGATCATGAAAGAGTTTTAAACTGCAGTGTATGTTTGATTAATGTATTTGCAGACGTCAAAAACGAGACGAGGCCCAGTATGATTTTACCCGGATGAAAGGTGCCACTTTGTTGTCTGAGGGGGTTGATGAAATGGTAGGAATTCTGTACCGCCCCAAGACCCAGGAAACACGTCAGACATATGAAGTGCTACTAAGCTTTATCCAAGAAGCCTTAGGAGATCAGGTTGGTAATAGTCTTTCTTATATTTAGGGTTCCATTAATACCAGCATGTTTAGCTACAGTATCCAGTCAGATTTAGTGATAGTGTATTTTACTTATTGTGGTTTCTTATTTATTCATCTCTCTCTCTCTCTCTCTCTCTCTCTCTCTCTCTCATACTTTGTTCCTTATAGCAAGCTATTAATACTGTGGTTTCCAACCTTTTTTGGAGTGCAACCCCAATTTTTGCCTCTGAGATTATCGCGACCCCTTGCATTTGGATCTTAGATTTTGAATTGATATAAAATGATTATATAACTTATCAAATGTATCACTCACTTTTAATAAACAATATAATAAACAATGTCAAAAAAAACTAAACATAAGCTGCACAGTTAGTGGGATTTTTGAGCCTGCATTGATGCACATAGTTTATTAAATCACCCGCCTCGGTGGCGTAGTTAGCTAACACGCCAGTCGTGTTGAGCTAGACTGCCGAGGACGGGGAGATCGAGGTTCGAATCTCGGTCGGGTGAACTGGGGTTTTCCCTAAATGGTTTTCCACTCTCCCTCCACGCAAATGTGGGTTCACTTCATCTAAATTCAACCTTCCCAATTCCTAATCCATTAGCATAATTAGTATTTAAGCGTATAACCCGAACGAGTAGTAAGACGCGGTGCTAAATAATAATAATAATAATAATAATAATAATAATAATAATAAATAATAATAATAATAATAATAATAATAATAATAATAACCTCATAAAGCGTAAAGAGGTTTTCCTTAAAGAGAGATATATTATATATTCGCATCTAATGTCATTTTCCTATGTTTGTCTTGGTTGGGTACATTGTGTGGTTTCCAGCACTGCTTTTTACAGCTACTTTTACATCCTATCTTCATGCAAATGCTATGCATTCCTTACTAACTTCCCTCTTCATTTCTACCCCATTTGATTAAATGTTCTATAATAGTGCTAATATCAATTTTATGTACATAATGGATGTTAAAATAATGTAAATATTACATTAAACATAATTTTTTTTAGATAACTGACCAAACCTGAAACTCTAGACACTTTCAAATACATGGAAAAACCCTTACACACACAACCCTATAATTTTTAATTATTCAAATACAAATATAAGTATTAGATTGAAATTCCTTTTTGACGAATCCAAATATTCATATTTCCTACAAATCCCAAATTCAAATTCAATCTTGGAAAAAAAAATTGACTTAGGAGGAATGTGTGTAACATGAACCTGTCCTGAACAATTAATAATACATGATAAGTTTGCCCCGTAATTATGTTGGGGCTGAACCACCAATAAATAGTATTATATCTTTAGAACAAATTCCACTCCATTATTTTCTTGCATTCATGAATATGCTTATGGATAATAGGGTCCCATTCCTAAAAAATAATATTTGGTGCTCATATAATAACTTTTTTAAGTTACATTAATATTTTAGTTGAAAGCTTTAAATTTGCTTTTAAAATAAATGTATGTTTTCAAACTGAAATGTTTCACGCTTTTAAAATAGTGACCGTGGCCATATTCCTTGGATGAGTGGTCAAATAAGAATTAAGATTCCAAATGACGACATTGTAATTTGGCATGCAGGTTTGCTCCGCACATATATTTGCTATGCATGCTACAATTATTAATATTTTCATGCCAAGAATTTATGTAATTGATTCACATGTAACAATTATATTGAAAATCTAAGACTATTTTTTCTTTTTCTATATGTATTATTTGTGGTGTCTATATGAAATAATTTTCAAAGTCGAATCGAAGTTCATATATTTTTGGTAAGATGTTTTATGCTTTAAAAATTTTTAAATTGATTATATTGTTTATTTATATAACTTTATGAATTAAAATAACTTATACGTTTTTTATCACACAGTTATTGTCTGTAATATTTAATTCTAATTTAATAAATTAAGTCACTTCACAATATGCAATTATATTACATCAGATTTTTTTTTTATGAACATTCACGTGTAATGTATATAACACCTAAAAATAGCAATAATTGAACAAAAATCAAATTTCAGGGTCACATGAGCACTTTGTTTAGTGAGGACTGATAAAATGAAGCTACGGCAATTGCGTAAAACCCGCGGGGGAACCAATCATGCCAAGAAAAAATGATATACTGTACATCTTTCAGTAATTAAATAATTAAATATACGTGTAAAGGACTTTTTTTGTATTATCTGTAACTCCTCTTCCCCCCACTACCCTGGAAAATCAAAAGTCTACTTTATAGCATTTATGGACAGACCACTAATCAATCATTATACTAATTACTATTATCTTCCAAGCCTCGCGACATACTTTGTGGAGCTGCTGATGAAGTTCTCGCTGTCTTGAAGAATGATCGACTAAAGGAGAGAGAGAAGAAACATGAGACAGAGGCGCTGCTAGGACCTTTAGCTGAGGAGCGCTTCGCACTATTAGTGAATCTAGGAAAAAAGATTACAGATTTTGGCACAGAAGAGAAAACACAGACAACAGGTAAACATTTTTAGTAAATGATAAAATCACTTCTTAGAATATATTTATATTTATGTAGAAAAAATGCTTGGTTAAAACATAAAAAAAATAATTTTAGTATGTGCCTTATGACTATTTTTTTTTTATCAAACCTAGTTAAAACTTTACCCAGCACTTACTAAACAAAATATTACTTAAAACTTATTTAAATATAAATAAGATATAAAATGTTTTGAGTGTACAATATTTTTCCTTTATAAAACCACACAAAATATTAAAATTTAAACATATTGTTCCGACTCATGACTGAAATTGAATAAGAGTTTTTGTCCCATTTCCCGACCTAATTCAAAGATATTTTTGACACATTTGACTAATTTGCTAGCCTAACTTACTCATAAAATAATTTATTTTTTATTTATTTAGCACCGTGTCTAACTACCCACTCGGGTTATACCCTTAAGTACTAATTACACTAATGGATTAGGAATTGGGAAGGTTGAATATAAAAGAAGTGAACCCACATTTGCATGGAATGAGAGTGGGAAAACATTTAGGAAAACCACCCCCAGTTCACCCGAGTGAGATATGAAACTCGATCTCCCCGTCCTCGGCAGTCTATCTCTACACGAAACCAGTGTGTTAGCTAACTACCTCACCGAGGCATGTACTGATAAAATTACAATAAGCTTCCAATTTTGTTATAAAATTGTTTGTTTATTTTTTAATTGGAATAAATGTGAAGGGTAAGTTTGCACTAAGTATAAACCTTACAAAATATGTAAGCCTAAATTCTAAAATAATGTTTAAAATTTTTCCCATTCACGCAGGAAATTATTATTAACATGAACATTTACCATGGATAAAATATTATTGTAAACAAGCCTAGGAATCTCATTATTTATGTGTTGTATTTTTTATCAAACTATTAATGTTTATTCTCATTTTTTAATATATATCTCATTTTATACCTAAGCTAACATAGTGTAGGCTACATAAAGGAATAGCAATTTGTAAAAGTTTTTACCTGGCTTTGTAGTTTTGTAGTTATTGTTTTAATCGTAAAAACACTTTTTATTCCTAAGTTAAGTAGTTATTTAAGATAATAATCACTCATTTGATTAGGTTTTTAGTTAATGAATTGGTTAATTAATCAAAATAAACCCGGGACGGGCCCTCGAATTCTTAAGGATTTTAAAAAATTCCAGAAATTTCAGATTCGAGACTCAAATTCATAAAAAAAAAATTCTTAAGTTTTTCAAATGAAATTTGTTTAAGAGCTCTAATACTTCTTATAGGTGGCTCATAACCAATTATAATTATAGGATTAACTTAACAACCATGCCCCAGAACGGTAATTAACACTTAACTGAATGTATGGATGATATATTAAATGGATTTTAAGAATGTTAACATTTAGTTATTATTTGTATTTTATATTACTCTATTGTATTTATATTTACTCCTATGTTCATAATGTTTACCAAAATTTGGATTCAGATTCGATATTCAAAGGTAAATTGGAGATTCGGAATTGAGCCAAATTTAAATTAACTCTTTGTGTAGTTGAGATATGTGTATGATTACGGGTATAACCAACCTCAAAAAGGTCCAAGGGGCTATTCTAACAACAAGTCTATCCCATGCTCACTCTCATATCACTAATTTATTTAAGTCACTCCCTGATGGGTGGATGAGGTCATCAGATAATTTATAGCGATTATAAAAACAATCACCATCACTTGTGCTCAGTAATGTTATTTGGAATAGAGCGCTAGGTTTAAATTAGGGGGGAATGTCCAGCTCACTTACCTTGGTGATACTGGAGTAGAGATGGCTTAGATAAAAAAAAATCACAAACACATCTCTAAAGACACCCTTTTATTATTATACTGGTAGCTTATTTAAGTTACTCTTCAGTTTTACTCATGTAACCTGAAGAAGTTACATGTGGTAGGGAAAGCTTATCCTAAAAATGTGTTTATGTCTTATTTTAATGTCATATCTAAACAATTTATACTCCAGTATCACTCGGGTAAGTGTGCTGGATATCCATCCTAATTTCACATATGACTTGTAATCATATTTCGGTGCTGCCGAATTGTACAATAATATATATTCTACAGGTTATGTGTTTGAATGCATATATTTAAATTTTCATTTGTATGAACACAACAAGGTTCAAATACC
>CABFWB010000180.1:417154-431245 GCA_902151455.1 Timema bartmani
CCTACACGCAAATGCGGGTTCACTTCCTCTAAATTCAACCTTCCCAATTCCTAATCCATTAGCTTAATTAGTACTTAAGCGTATAACCTGAACGGGTAGTAAGACGCGGTGCTAAATAATAAATAATAATATGTGTTATAGATGAAAACATTGATGAAACGTATGGCATCAACGTTCAGTTTGAGGAATCTGAAGAAGAAGATGATGAGGACATGTACGGGGAGGTGAGGGAAGACGAGGATGAAGAAGAAGGTGAAGAAGCCCGCTTCGACCGTTCTATCCACGCTGAAAATGTAAGTTCGCTATCACTGGCAGATGGACAAATAGCAGAGAATAGCTTGTGCCTTGATTTTCCACTCATTCACAAAAATATCTGTTAGTAAAAGTTGTTTCACCAAGCGATTTAGCAACATCATTTGGGATTAAGTTGATTTTAAATTTAAATATAAAAGTCAAAATTTTGAATAAATTAACTTTATATACTCACTAATATTGATCCGTTATTAAAACAAATATAATCACAAATGTCATATTATTTCAAGAAAATAATGCCGCATTATTTACATTGTATTTAAACAATAAACTCAGTTTTTAAATAAGGCTTTTGAAGCCATACATTTATTATCGTATCTACCCGATTCCAAGTCTTGAATCTGAAATGTTCTTGAATCCTTGAATCTTGAATATCCTTAAGGATTCAAGGGGCCATCCCTACAAATAACACATTGTAGATCATGATTAAAAAGTATCTCTCGGCGATGATTCAGACTTAGCTACAATATAACAACAAATGTAGAATCTTAGTAATAAGACATAAAAAATATGGGCATTAGGAAAGCTAAAGGATTAATTTATAGACAGTAATATTTTTTCGTTTCAAAGTGATCGTAATTTTAGGGTGCCTATATTCAGAGGTGACTTATTTTTGGGTCACCTCAAAATGATAACTTTGACAAGGTTATTTAAAAAATAAATGGACCTTGCCACAATTAAAAGTAAAAATATGATAGCTGACAAAATGAAATAGTCAAACCTTATATAGCACCTTTTAATTTCACAAATGTTATAGAGACTTTTAGTTGGAATAATTTATTGGTCATTAAATTGTTATTCTAATTTGACAAGAATTTAGTGTATATGTTAACTATGTTTGGACTTTATAAACGCTAAACGGTATATTTTTTCAGACTCCAACCTTGACTCCACCCATAATTGACTCAAACTCCACAGTCCTGTATATAATACAGCCACCAGCCTAAACATAATCTAAAGTAGTGGAAAGCTCTTAGATTATCTTGACCTCTGCAATCATTATCTTTAATGTTGTTTTCCCTAGCTTGGAGGGGTAGAAGAAATGAAGAAGGAGAAAGCTCTCCACCCGCTTGACATTGACGCGTATTGGCTACAGCGATGCCTCTCCAAGATCTACAATGATGCCATGGTGTCGCAGGCAAAGGCGGCAGAGGTCCTCTCTGTCCTCAGGGATGCAGGGGATGACAGAGACTGTGAAAACCAGCTGGTGCTTCTTCTTGGCTACGATTGCTTCGACTTCATCAAGCTTCTTAAGAAACACAGACAAATGAGTATGTTAGCTATTAGTTATCAAAGTTTTTTTTCCTTAATATGATCACATGTCGCTGAAAGTCAATCAGCTTCTGTTGAAAGTCTGCAAGAAGTTTTGACAGATGCCGTTTGGTGCCTTAACAAAAACCTGCTATAATCCATGAGTCTATTGCTTCAGTCGTGACTGCCTTTAAAAATTATCTCCTCTATTTCGAGGAACCTGGCAATTTTTCTGACATTCAATTGCATGGCTTGTTGAATGATGGATAAGCCTTATATATGCGTCTCTGTTACAAACCGTATCACAGTTTCATTGACTTCTGGAAATCTTCTTTTCTTATGACCTGTATTATATTATATTTGGGTGTTGCTTTGCACAAAAATATGGAATCGTGTGCCTTTCTCCAACAATGAACATTTACTTCACAAATGTTGAAACGGTAACTCGCATCTCTATTTCCATATGTTGTGCAAACACATTAACTTTTTGTTTCAATCCAGCTTCGTACTGAAATCTTTTTGACAATATTTTGAATGAAATACAATAACTCAAATTCTTACATATGGTACTTTCGAAGATACAACCAAAACTTACTTGTTGTCGCTGAGTGAGCTTTTCTATGATGAAATAACAGTAGCTTCACATTTGGTAAGTGCATGAAAACAACCACACCTCTTTATTCTTCAATAGAATCGTAGAATGCGATAACAGTCAAGCTTACTTTGTAAAAACAAAACGTGATTTTCAGGGTACATCAGTCCCCTTCTTTAGCAGAAGTAAGTAAAACACAGGTTGCACTATGGCAGCATGGCTAGAGGTTGATATTGATCACTTAGATTCTGTTGTTGACTGTTTCGTCTTGATTTAAAAAAATCTACTTGGATTCTGTAGTTGTCTATTCAAACTTGTGTCTTTATTCTGTTTGGCTGGACAGACTTCTGTATTTAGATTATATATAGTTATTAAATTATACTATCTGTTATTATCATTAAATTACTGACTGGTATGAATAGGCAAGCTTGAAAGGAAAGGAGAGAAAGTTATTTAAGGTTGAGAGACCAGGATTTGGTATTATATTGGTGAGCAAGTTCACACTTACGAAACTGGGAAGCATTGCAATTATTGGGGAGGCTCTTATAACCCTAGTTACTATAGCTTGAGTCAAAATCTGAATTATATGTTTGGGCATGAAGTGTTACTTCACCACTAATCATTATTATATTTAAAAAACAAATTCCCATTCCAAATTTGAAATAATATTTTATTTTTATCTATTTGACTCTCAAATCTGATATTTTTTTGAATCACTAATATCCTCAGGGTTTGAAGTTATTTGATTGTTACGTTCCTAAAAAAAGTTAATATTTCTATTGTATTTTTATTTTATACAGAAACTAAAGAATTGAAAAAAAAACTATACCTATGTTTTACAAGATTTGGTTTGGAGATGAAAATTCAAACTTGAGAAAAAGTGTATTTGACCTATCGCCAATAATAATATTGAGATTAAGAATGGACCCTCGAATCCTTCACATTTTTAAGATATTTGAGGTTCGAGGACCCCAAAAAATTTCTGATTTGAGACTCAAATCCTTAAAAAATATATATTTAAAAAAGTGTGTTTATTTGTTTAAGTGAAATTTGTTTAAACCTCTCATACTGCCTATTGAAGGTTTAGAACTAATTAAAATTATAGAATGAACTTAACAACAGGCCCCAGACCAGTAATTTAACTTTTTTTATTTACATCTAATTACAATTTGTATTTTATATTATATTATATTTATATTTCCTCCTATGTTTATAATTTTTTCCAAGACTCAGATTTGAGATTCGTAATTCGAAGGTAAATTGGAGATTTGAATTTGTAAAATAGTGGATTAGACCCAACTCTAATTGAGATAATTAAAATGATGTTTCCTCTCCTAGTCCTATACTGCACTCTACTGGCGTCGTCTCAAAGTGAGCCAGAGCGACAAAAGATCCGTGACAAGATGAACGAGGACTCCTCTCTAAGCCGCATCTTGCGCCAGTTGGACACAGGGAAGGGAGAAGATGATGGCGGGGGAGAAGAAGGAGCTATGCGCCGGGAGAATCGGCGCAAGGATCAAGCGGAGGAAGGGGGTGACGGTGCGGGAGGTCAGGTAGCAGGATCTCGCCAGCTCATAGATCTGGAGGATTTGGCATTCACGCAGGGCTCACACCTGATGGCCAATAAGAGGTGTCAGCTTCCTGATGGTTCCTTCAGGAAACAAAGAAAAGGTCAAAAACTAGAGCTATATATTCTTTATGGAAATTTGTTCTTTGAATACTCAAAAAACTTCAACATACGAAAAATGTTCTATTTTGAAATTATTTTATTTAGAGTTATCAGAATTCTGGTTATTCTTGACTTGAACTCAAAAAACCTGCTTTGCATGTATCTAATAGGTATTTCCACATAACTAGGAACGTGTAAAATTCGCATTTGCACTGACACAAATTTTATGTGAATTTTATTGTTTTTACACAAATAATACAATTTTTTTTTTTTTTTAGAGATGGGTCGAATCCACTATTTCTCGAATCCGAATCTACATTTTATTTTCGAATCTCGAATCCTGAATCCGAATCCTAATCCTAGCAAATTGTTAGAAATTTTAATGATGTACAAATAGACCTACATTACACAATATCGGCCTAAACTGTAAATTAAGATTTATTTCAGTTATGCTTTCAATTTTAATCAACCCCACCACCCCTCGCAAAATACAAGTTAAAATCCAGACAAATTAAACAATCTAGACTCATATTAATGTTTAAAAATCAAATCAATCAAAATTTGAGTGTCTTTTTGTTATTTTTAAGTGTTGTTAGAATGAGTTAAGTTTCTAAAAATAACATGCGAAATAAACAAATTAGGCCTAGTTAGTTATCCTTTGATCAACTTTAATCATCATTGAAGGATTATAATTTATTTTAATAAGAAAGCAAAACTAAAAACAGAAATTTTTAATAAAGTCTAAAACAATATGCTTAAAAATTAAACATACATTGGAAATAGTGAACTCAATAATGCCTAAGTATGTTTTATTATTATTTTCTTATATATCCAATATCTAACTTCACGTAGAAAACAAGAAATATATTCAATTCTTGCGATATATCGATTTCTGAGAATACATTCTATTTCAAACACGAACATATTTTTGACTCCAATATGTTCATTCCCATTTTATTAGGCAGGACTACGTCGTCATAGAAGACTAAACTACTATCAAATAAGAGGAGGGTAGTGGAAATTAAGAAGATATAATTTTATTTTGCCAAACATGAGCGCCTGTAGCAAGGTCCATATATATTAATGTCCTTACTGAGACCTATCATGAAATCTTTTAAAGGCTGGAAACAAAGAATTGATCTATCAAAATTTAAATATCGTAATGTGTAAAAGTCGAAATCGTGATTTTTATTGCTAACATCAGAAAAAAGCTTAAATATCTTTAAAACACTAATTTTTCCTGTGATCCGTTTTATACATATAAAATAATAAAAAACAGATACTATCCATGTAAACAGCAGCTCTGGCATAGTGTTTGTTGCCAGTGTTACCATGTTGAAAATTATATTGCATGATGCGGTATTTGCCAAATTACAAAGAAATTGTGTTTATTTAGAAAAAAGCTCAAATTCGTGTTATTTGTATGAAAACAGTAGAATTTGTGTAAAAATTCACACTATCGCAAAAGTGAATTTTGCGTGTCCCTATACATAAAACATTAAATACTAGAAAAAGAAAAAATCTATAAGAATATTGATGTTTGGTAGCTTGGGATTTTTCAAAAATATGTGATAAATGTACATTAATAAACAAAAAAATTTTCATCCACCAAGAAAAACTGTAAAAAATGTCCTAAGTCTGATTTTTTTTTTTAAATATTGTTTAGAAAACCTGGAAAAGTCAGCGAGTTTATATAATAAAATTTTTGCGGCCAACCTGAATAGAGCACTAAGCTAAATCATGGTTTAAATTGGAAGGAAAGCCGGCACACTTACCTTGGTGATACTGAAGTAGAAATTGTTTAGATAAAACACAATCACATTGTTAAGTACAATTTCTCTCTGCCACAGACAGCTTCTTCAGGTTGAGATCGAGTAAACTGATGCTCTTAAACTGCAAGGCTAACTTAAGAGCTGATTGATTTTTAAGTTATGATTGCAATGTATATATGATACCACTTCCAGATTGATAGAAAAACTAAACAGGTCTAAAATTAGAATTAATAATGTCAGTGCATTCATTTGTAATGATTCTTGTTTCCAAAAGGGGTTACCTCTACTTAGTTACACCTTTGGCAAAATATTTCTATATTTTATATTCTATGCTCTTTTCTTGAAAAAAACCAAATCAGCTATTAATCGTAAATTCTTGTGGGAACAACAGGAAGGGGGAGTGATTGCTAGGACTTGACTTTTGTCGAGATGTTCAAAGGTAGCTTACACAAATGCGGCTATTTTTCCAAGGTCTACCTTCTTCACACCTATAGCTCTATAGTAAAAGGACATAGATAACCTGAAAGGGTAGTTGGACACACAACAATTCTCATTAAGATTGGGGCTGATTACTAAACCATTTCCAATCAAATTAATCAGTAACCAGGTCTCCACCTTATTTATATATAGCACACCTAATAGAATTGATAGTTTTTATGATATAACAATTCTCCTCTGTCACAGGATATGAGGAAGTTCATGTTCCTGCTTTGAAACCGAAGCCTTTTGCTCCAGACGAAACTCTGTATGCAGTAGATAAACTACCAAAGTACGTTCAACCGGCTTTTGAAGATGTTAAGTCTTTGAATAGAATCCAAAGCCGCCTATACAAAACTGCTTTGGATTCTGATGAAAACTTACTCCTTTGTGCTCCAACGGTAAGTTAGCTGTGTAATAAAGTGACAGTTTTGTTTACAATATTCTTTGTTCCATAACTTATCTGTCTTTCACAAACTAGTTTTGGAACATATATCCCCTTTTATAAATATATTTTAACTAGGCTTGTTTGCTATCCCGAACTACGAGAAAAATTCGGGAAAATGGATGCTCCCGAACCTCTAGTGGAAAAAGTTATTTCCAGGGATTTTTTTGGGAAACATTAATATCAAAAGGTATTCATTTAGAACTGTCTATCATTGTGATGTTTGTATTTTATGTTCATTAACAATATTATTAATTTACTAAAGTTAAATTGGACAGATACCTGATATTTCAGCCGCTTCTATTTTACAGCACTCTACCTAGTCAAAGCAATTATTGAGCATTATTAAATAATAATCACACTCGGCTACTCGATGGTAATGTTCATCCCAAAATAGATCTAGGGATGGAAAAGCTATTTTTGGTGAAACATTATGAGCAAAGTGGATTTTAAATATCAAATCATGTACAAAATACACCTTCACATTTATTTTGGATCAAAATAATTTTATTATTTAGAATGGCATCTATTATCTATTTTCACGTAACAAAAATCTATAGTGCATGTTGTGATGATAATTTTATCCATCTTTATATGGAATACGTTAATCATGTTCCAATATAACATTTTGTAAATGGATTTTAATTAATATATTCATATAGCTATGCAAACTATAATATATATTTTCCAACCTAAAACTATTTTTTAATCTTTGAATTTCAATTTGGCTTCACTTCGAATTGAAGTAGTAGACTCTGCAAACCCCTAATAATATAATATAATGTCGAAACATTTAATCAATGTGTGAGTGTTTATTCACAACTAATATCTTTGTTTTCAGGGCGCTGGTAAGACAAATGTAGCCTTGCTCTGTATGTTGCGAGAGATTGGCAAGCACATCAACTCTGATGGGACAATCAACACAGATGAGTTCAAGATCATCTACGTGGCTCCCATGAGGTCTCTTGTGCAAGAAATGGTGGGAAACTTTGGCAAGGTGAGAGGAAACATAATTATATATAATTTGAGTCACCTGCACGTGTACAAATATCAGGCTCATCGAGTATGGTTGTAGGTGAAGGGATCAAAGTTCAAATAATGACTGGGAGCACTAGGTGTTTAAATTCTTGCTCCATGCATATGTGTGGTGGATGTCCTATTAAGTAGGCAAAAACAAAAATATAAATTTATCTTATTCTTATCTTGATTTAATTGACCAAAAGAATTTATGCCAATCAATTTAAGTAAATGTAACATCTAAGTATGTTCCTTATATTATAACCTAATTTGAATTTGACCCGATAGATTTTTATCCCTGGAGACATTTAAAAGTTGATTGTTTACGTAACTCATGTGTCTGATGTTTACATTTTAAAAGAGTGTATCGTAAATGGATTTGAGCAAATAAGTAACACTCCTGGTGTATTTAACAGAGTACGACAAAGTATGGAATGGAGGCTCAAAGTATGCATAAAAGCAGGACACCATTTTGAACAATCTTGTAACCATATGATCTGCATTGTGTTTTAGTTCGTGTTTATTAAACATTGTCTAGCTTAATTGCTATTAATCTTTTAATATTGTTAAATAGTAAAATTTCTCCTAACTCGGAAACTAAGCGTTTCTGGACCCATATTTATATTAATATTTTTGATTGTTAGGTCGATGGGAATACGGCCCTAAAATATTTGACATAAATTAAAATACACCCTGTATACTCTCTAATGTGTTTGTTAAGATGATAACGTTCGTGTACACTTTCATAACTTTTGTTTTGTCGATGTGTTATTTCAGAGACTTAGCACATACAACTTGACAGTGTCAGAGTTGACGGGAGACCATCAGTTGACGAGGGAACAGATTCAAGCGACTCAGGTGATTGTGTGCACCCCAGAAAAGTGGGACATCATCACCAGAAAAGGAGGTGAAAAGACTTTCACTCAGCTCGTCAGGCTCATTGTGATTGTGAGTATTTAGGTTGCATATAATAGGGATGTTTCTATGAATACTTACTAGGAATCTGTGAACTTGGGTTTTTTCATTTGATTGGAACTAAAGTCGTTTATTTCAAAACGCTCCTGAGCTTGAGTGTATTGGTAATTTTAAAATACTAAGAATATATATTTGTTTATTTTAAAAGTAATATAGTGAATTTAAAATATCACCAGTCAAAGTATAAATATATAAAATGTAAGTACCACATCAAATAAAAGTAACTTTTTTGTCAATTTTATCAAAAGTTATTAAGAATAATATATAAAATAGTTACTTTTTCTCTGGAGGTGGAAGCTAATTTGAATGGATGTCCACCGCAGTGTTTAGCGCTGGAGGGACTAACACTTTTTGTGTCTTAGGCACAGTCATACCATAGACCAAGTGTCCCCAAATTACGGCCCGCAGGCCAAATCTAGCCCGTGGACGCTTAAAAAAATAAAAAATAGCGATAAAAATAATTTCAATTGTGAATACTGAAATGATGGTGCTTCTGAATGAATTTCACAAAATACCTACATGCCATCATAATGTTACTGTTATGCAGAGAACATCTTTTGATTTGGGAAAGGCTGTGTTTTTAATGTTTTTGATCAATAATTTGCAAATTAGGTCACTTTTTTCACAAAATTGGTCACCATTTCAACTTTTTTTGGTTACATATTTTGGTGTGAGCCCTGTCTTTAAAATGTGAGCTTTTAAAAATATAATATAACAACAGAGTCGTTTTCTTAAATTAAGAATGACACTCATTTTTACAAATAAAAAAAAGTTTAGAAAATTTAAATATTGTTTTTAAATTAGAAATAACACTTTAATGTTTTGATAGTTCATTCAGTAAATATGGTAACAAGGTATTTGTCATGGCTTAGCTATGTGTGTGTTCTTGATAAAAGATAGGGGTGGATGGGGTCCCAAATGATAATTAAAAGTTTGAGAATTTATACATTCCCATAGGTGGGGCAGGATTGGCTATTTCTGGAAAACAAAGCTCACTTTGTGCTTCGGGGAGGGGGCACTGCTAACTCATCACTGTTAATCTCTTTTGTGGGCAGCCTTTTATTTTTGCCGCAAGCAGTGATGAGGGGGGTATTTTAAAGCTTAGGAGAGACAAACAAGTTTAGCCGCACGACTCATTGTGCTCTGTCTATCAACAGCTATCTTTTTTTAGGTTTACTTACATAAGTAAAATATCTTGAATGATTTAGAGAAGGTCAGAGATATATTCGTCTCTGATATCTTTTGAGGTGTGGAAATTATGGGGGGTCTAGTGGGGTAGCTGACCTAGGACAACCCTTTATAAGTGTGCAGCTTCACTTTGTTGGTGACCAGACAGGAAGTAAATATTAAAGGGGAGTTAAACTTAGCATTTAAAGAGTTTCAAGTTGAACTAACATTTTAGGGTTTTCAAACCCAGGTAACATTTAAGGGGCTTCAAACCCGGTAACATTTAAGGGGTGTCAAATATGTTTTGTAGTAATTTTTTCACTCTTCAAATTATTAAATATACACCACCACACTTAAAAGAAATTAACTAGTAAAATTAATTCCCACCAAAAATTTAATCAAACTAACCATTTGTTTTATTCGATATTGGTTCAAAATATTTCTATTCCATTTAAAAATTGCTGTTCGCACACCCCTATATATATTATTAATTTTTATGATACTATATTATTTTATTTATTATACGGCAGTTAGTAACAGTATAGCTTTTACAATTCTTACCATATTAGTTCAAAAATCCTTGCATAGTTTTTAATCTAAAATTATTTTAAAGCACTTATATAATTTTTCGTTTCCTTCCTGATCCCGATATTTTTACTCGTTTTGCGTCCCTTACCCATCGTGCAGTAAAAATGTAATTTCCGTCCCTCCCTAACAAAAACATGTCCTTAGATTATGATTTTGTGGTGTTATAGGATGAGATCCACCTGTTGCACGACGATCGTGGACCTGTCCTGGAGACTCTCGTTGCGCGGACAATTCGCAACATAGAAACCACTCAGGAAGACGTGCGTCTAGTGGGACTCAGTGCCACGCTGCCAAACTATCAAGACGTCGCCACATTCCTTCGTGTCAAACCAGAAACGGTAAGTTAAATAGGTAGAGTTTGTGTGTTATTGTTGCACATAATGGTGTTGTTATACTGTATATAATGCTATTGTTTTGGAGTATATTTTTAATATGATGTTAACTGATTGTCACCCGTTTGATATAACTATTTAATTACTAAAACAAAATAATATTAAATTTTTAGTTTACCATACATTATTCAACCCTGGAATAGCTGCTTATGTTCACTTTTATCCGAGCTTCTTTGTAGACCTAGCATTACAAATAAATATTTTTATTCATGAAAAAATCTGAAGGAACTGAATTGCATGTTTTGATACAAAACTTAATTTATCTGTTTATAATTAAATATTACAAACAATTGTGAAATAAAAACTTTTTCCAAATGCTATATAAACTTGTGTTAACGTGATTTTCAAACTTGTTTTAAATGTTTATACTCTATCAAATTAATTTTTAAATGATTATAGTCTCTCATATTATAATAAACACAAAATAAGATTTTTTTTCAACTGACGAAAACTCTTCTAACTTTGATTTTACTTGGAGAATATTTCACAAACTCAATTTTGACTTGAATTTAAATTGAAAAAGTGAACTCCACACTCTCCTAAATCCAACCCTTGCCTTTATTCTGCCATCAATGATTATTTAATTGGGGGGTATAGCCACTCTTCATTGATGTTCCTGTAAAGAGTGGTTTGTTTCCTACAGGGACTGTACTACTTTGACAATAGTTTTCGGCCAGTAGCCTTAGAACAGCAGTACATTGGAGTCACCGAGAAGAAGGCAATGAAGAGGTTCCAAGTGATGAACGAGATAGTATATGAGAAGGTGATGGAACATGCAGGGCGCAATCAGGTGCTGGTATTTGTCCACTCTCGCAAAGAGACAGGTACGTGTAGTTTTGACTCTCTTACAGGCTGGGGAGGTTGAGCTTTTTTTTTTAATTGGGTCAAAGAACACCTTTAGTACCATAGAGTAGCTAGGGGGGTGCAAATATTAAANTTTTAATTGGGTCAAAGAACACCTTTAGTACCATAGAGTAGCTAGGGGGGTGCAAATATTAAAAAAATTTAAATATTTTATAGTATTAAGTTCTAAAAATCTGTGTAATTACACATTTTTGATTAGTTAAAACAGATTTGATAATAATTAACTTCCCCACAATTCTAAGTCAATTGTCATCATAAACTGTTTCCAGCTTTTGGCCTGGTCGGTTTGGTAAAATGCCTCCATCTTCATCTATCCTCCCACTATCCTTAGGTTGATAAAAGATATATTTATTTAATTTATTTTAAATATTTACGCTATTTTATTTACTATATTAACCCAAAACTAAGCCACCCTAAGTATATGTCTTGCCCTAAAAATAATCTTTGGTGGGAAAAAAAGTATGTCTGAAAAGTAATTAAATACATTTTATTTTGACAAAATAATATGACTTTAAACTAATGTATTATAATTGAAATTTTTAAAACTTTTCAAAGCCATTCAATCTATTTTATATGTTTATTCAATTTTGTTTAACTCTTTATGTATTGTAAATGCATTTAATACTATTTGATTAAGTTTTTATTACGATAAATTTTAATCCATAAATTTAAAGTCATATCATCTTATCTTTATAACGCTCCCTATTTAAAAATTTCTAATTTCCTTAAATATTAAGGTTATTTGGAATAGAGCACTAGGCTAAATCTTGGTTAAAATTAGGAGGGATATCCAGCACACTTACCTTGGTGATACTGGAGTAGAAATTGTTTAGATAGAACACTAAAAAACATACAAACAGGTTCTTAAGGACAAACTTTCACTGTCGCAGACAGCTTCATCAGGTGGAGAGAGTAGACTTAGTGTTATATCTAAACAATTTTTACTCCAGTATCACCAAGGTAAGTGTGCTGGATACCCCTCCTAATTTAAACCATAATTTCCTTAAAAAAAATTTATAAAATGTTGTAGGTATTATATTTTATTTAGCTTTTCTGGTGTTCATAGCATTTTCATATCTTATTAGATTTAGAAATCTTTGCTATAACACTTTTTTTAATCTTTAGCTGAGAGACGCATCAAAAGTGAGAGATTTTGTTTCTCAATGTTTACCAAATGCATTGCCTAGATATAACACTCGTAACATGAAAGGGCTGTATAACTTATACTATACTTGTATAAACAAACCTACTATACTGAACAAAATAAAAATGGCCCACGTGAACAGTCAATTTTTTAGTATCATTAATACATATTATCTTTGTAATATTTAAAGTTGAATAAACCAAATAGTCGACATCACATGATCTGCCTAGTCAGCATGATCAGTAAAACACTTGATTGGCCCAGCACTAAATTAAAGTTGATTCAATTTCCACAGAGTGGTATGGATACTGACTTGTAGATCGGAACTCTGTGGATACTGTCAGTCAATTTATTCTCATTCACAATGGTCCTTACTGATATTGGGTTTGTGTGGATGAAGCTTGAGAATGTACTATTTATTGCAGGCAAGACTGCCCGAGCCATCAGGGATATGTGTCTGGAGAAGGACACGCTAGGTCAGTTCTTGAGAGAGGGATCGGCCTCCATGGAGGTGCTGAGGACAGAAGCGGAACAAGTCAAGGTAGCCTATTGATTGATGAATATTTTACTGATATTGTTGACAAGATGGACATCAGGAGCTTTTCTTTACCAGCTTGCTTGGACTATCCACATTTAACTAAGCCTACACTAAAAGAGGTAGGAATTTGGAAGCTATGTACCCACATTTTGGTAAAGGGAGGGTGGGAAACACCTTTGGTATACCCAGCATTCATTTAAACCCTGACATCCCCTTCACCGGCAAACCAGACTATACGAGCTTGACGTTTAGTCCTTAACACCACCACGAGTTAACCATGAACTATGCATAAATACTTCAGCCTTATCTATGTAAATGTAAAATCTAATGAAATAAAGTTGTCATGTTTTACCTGTGTAATTAATATTTGCGAAATAAAAAAAAACTTTTTTGCTACTAATATGAAAAATATGAAACAAACAACTAAACTATAAAAACAGATGGCTTTGTATTACACTACGCACTTGTAATTTTTATTGGTTAAATAAACACAATTTACCTACTAATATGAATATTAAATTACCGAAATAGAATTTAGACATGGGTTCTACAAATACTGGAAATATATAATTGGTTTTACTTTTTATACTGGAAATACTGGAATATTGAATCAGATACTGGAAAAATATTCAACCTTTTTACACTGAGTGAAATATTGGATTAAGCATTTTGAGACGACCACTGATAGTTATATTTTGACCACCCCTCAATTACTCCCCCTCTGGTCTATCTTGTTTGCCACACAATTAGTTTATCTTGTAGATGACCTTGCAGGGCGGATGTTTGCCTCACTTGCTGACCTTTCTATTCTCAGTCTCTACACCAAGCCCTCCCTTCCCCCCTAGCCCTTACTTACTAAAGACTACACTAGCAGCCAACCTCCACCTT